>VMDO01023076.1:6689-32437 GCA_007922755.1 Pedetes capensis
GGGGTTGAACCCAGGGCCTCGCGCTTGCATGCTTTCCAAGTGCTGGACCACTGAACTGCACCTCAGCCCATTTTTTTTTTTTACTTTTTGAGACAGGGTCTCGCTAAGTTACGCAGACTGCCTCTGGTCTCGAACTTTCGATTCTCCCGCCTCCACCTCCAGAGCCGCTGGGATTACAGGCGTGCGCCACCACACCTGGCCCCTCTTCCTTCTTGAATGACATCTTTTATGTCATGCCACAACTCTTCTGGTCTCCTATCATTTGTGTCTAATGCATTAAACCTATTTTTGACGTGGTCTCTGAACTCAGGTGGGATATACTCAAGGTCATACCGTGGCTCTCGTATACTTGTTCTAATTTTCTTCAGCTTCAGTTTGAACTTGCATATGAGAAGTTGATGGTCTGATCCACAGTCAACACCTGGTCTTGTTTTGACATTTTGTACAGAGCTTTTCCATTGTCTCTTTCCACATATGTAGTCAATTTGATTCCTGTATGTTCCATCTGGTGAAGTCCATGTGTATAGTCTCCGTTTAGAGTCAACCTTAATGACAGGAATGGAGTAAAGCTCCAGGGACCTCCATATGCTGATGTGGTACAACTCAAAATGAGGAGGAACAGCTGTAAAAATCCATTAATAATTGGAATGTGGAATGTACATAGTATGAATCTAGGAAGAATAGAAATCACCAAAAGGGAAATAGAGTGCATTAACATTGACATTCTAGGCATCAGTGAACTAAAATGGATTAGCATGGGCCATTTTGAATCAGATAATCATATATTCTATAATGCGAGGAATGACAGACTAAAGAGAGATTGGGTTACATTCATCATCAAAAAAGTTATTTCAAGACCTGTCCTGAAATACAATGCTGTTAGTAATAGAATAATATCCACATGCCTACAAGAAAGGTCAGTTAATATGACTATTTTTCAAATGTATGCACCCACCACAAAGGCTGCAAATGAAGAAAGGGAAGATTTTTATCAGCTTCTGCAATCTCAAATTGGTTGAACATGCAGTTAGGATGTACTGATAAGTACTGGTAACTGGGATGCAAAAGTTGGAAATGAAGATGGCTCAGTGGTTGGAAAATATGGCCTTGGTGACATAAACAATGCTGGAGATTGCATGATAGAATTTTGTCAGACTAATGATCTTTTCATTGCAAATACATTTTTTTACCAACATAAATGGAGACTTTACATATGAAATTCACCAGATGGAACATGCAGAAACCAAACTGACTACCTTTGTGGAACAAGATGATGGAAAAGCTCAATATTAAAAGTCAGAACGAGACCAGGTGCTGACTGTAGATTAGACCAAAAACTACTCATATGCCTGCTCAAACTGAAACTGAAGAAAGTTAGAACAAGTGTATGAGAGCCAAGGTATGATCTTGAGTATATCCCCCCTGAGTTCAAAGACTACCTCAATAACAGGTTTGATGTGTTAGACACTGATGATCGAAGACCAGAGGAGTTGTGGCATGACATCGAAGACATTCACGAGGAAAATAAAAGTTTATTAAAAAGACAGGAAAAAAAGAAAAGACCAAATTCATGTCAGAAGAGACTCTGAAACTTGCCCTTGAATGTCAAGTACCTAAAGTAAGAGGAAGACATGATGAAGTTAAGGAACTAAACATAAGATTTCAAAGGGCAGGTCAAGAAGGCAAAATCAGATATTATAATGACATATGCAAAGAGCTGGAGACAGAAAACCAAAAGGGATGAACACACTGTGTTTTTCTCAAGCTTAAGGAATTGAGGAAAAAGTCAAATCTTGAATGGCAATAGTGAAGGATTCTATAGGGACAATATTAAATGACGTAGGAAACATCAAAAGAACATGGAAGGAATACACAGAGTCATTATACCAAAAAGAATTGGTGGATGATCAACCATTTCAAAAGGTTGCACATGATCAGGAACTAATGGCAGTGAAGGAAGAAGTGGAATCTGCCTTGAAGTAATTGGTGAGAGACAAGGCTCCAAGAATGGATGGAATACCAATAGAGATGTTTCAACAGATGCAGAACTGTAGGTGCTCACTTGTTTATGCCAAGAGATTTTGAAAACAGTTACCTGGCCAACTGACTAGAAGAGATCCATATCGGTGCCTAGTCTCAAGAAAGTGGATCCAGCTAAATGTGGAAATTATTGAACAGTATCGGTATCACACACAAGCAAAATTTTGCTAAAGATCATTCAAAAGATCATTCAAAAGTGGCTGCAGCAGTACATAGAACAGCCAGAAAATCAAGCTGGATTCAAAAGAGAACATGGAACAAGGGACATCATTGCTGATGTCAGATGGATATTAGCTGAAAGCAGAGGATACCGGAAAGATTTCTATCTATGTTTTATTGACTATGCAAAGACATCTGACTGTTTGGATAATAACAAATTATAGATAACATTGCTAAGACTGGGACTACCAGAACACTTCATTGTACTCATAAGGAATCTGTACATGGACCTAAAGGCAGTCATTTGTACAGAACAAGGAAACATTGCCTGGTTTAAAGTTGAGAAAGTTTGTGCATCAGGGCTGTATCCTTTCACAGTACCTCTTCAAACTCTATGCTGTGCAAATAATCTGAGAAGCTGGACTTTAAGAGAAGAATGTGGCATCAGAATTAACTCATTAACAACCTGCATTATGCAGAAGACACAATTCTGCTTGCTGAAAGTGAAGAGGATTTGAAACATTTACTGAAGATCAAAGAACATAGCCTGCAGTATGGATTATGACTCAACATCAACAAAATAAAAATCCTTACAACTGGGTGAGTAAGGAACTTTATGATACATGGAGAAAAGATTGTGGTTGTCCAAGATTTTGCTTTACTTGGTTCTACAATCAACACCCATGAAAACAGCAGTCAAGAAATCAAAAGATGCATTGCATTGGGAAAAGCTGTTTCAAACGACCTCTTTAAAGGGTTGAAAAGTAAAGATGTCACATTGAAGATGAAGGTGTGCCTGACTCATGCCCTGGTATTTTCAGTCACATCGTATTATTATGAAAGCTGGACATTGAATAAGGGAGACAAGAGAAGAACTGATGCTCTTGAATTATGGTGCTAAAAATGAATATTGAATATACCATAGACTGCCAAAAGAATCAAAAGATTGTCCTAGCAGAAGTGCAGCAAGATTCTCCTTGAAAGCAAGGATGGCTAGACTGTGTCTTACATATTTTGGACATATTTTCAGGAGGGACCATTCCCTGGAGAAGGACATCATGTTTGGGAGAGTGGTGGGTCAATGAAAAAAGGAAGACCTTCATTAGATGCACTGTCTGAAACAATGGGCTTAAATATAAAAAAGATCATGTGCCTGGCACAGAATCAGGGAGAGTTTCCTTCTGTTGTACATTGGGTCACTATGAGTCAGATCTGATTGGAAGGCACCAAACTACTATATATGTGTGTATAGGTAGGTGTATGTATATGTGTACACACACACACACACACACACACACACACACACACACACACACATAAATTTTTTTTGTCTTTGCAGTACTGGGGATTGAACTCAGGGTCTCACACATGCTAGGCAAGCACTCCACTACAGAACTACATCCCTGGGCCCCCCTCCTTTTTTAATTTTGAGACAAGGTCTTGCTAAGATGTGCAGGCTGCCTATAGTCTCAAATCTGTGATCCTTCTGCCTTACCTTCTGAATAGCTGGGATTACAGGAGTGCACCATAGCGCCTGACTGGACGTTATGTCTTTAATGTGCTTTATCCTCTATCTCTCTTGTCCTCTTACTTGGCCCACTTCTCAGTGTTTGGTGTTTTGTTTGTTTTTGTTTGTGTTTTGTTTTTGGTGCTCAGGATTGAACCTATGGCCCCCACATGCTAGGCAAGTGTTCTGCCACTGAGCCTCATCTCTAGCCCTAGATTTGTTTTCTTTTCATAATAGCACTGCAAACTGGGTCAGAGCCATGGATTTTGATGAAGCGTATACTTCTGAGACCTCAGAATGCACACTTGGGCACCAGTCAGATGGCAAACATACAATGACAACCGGAAAGGGTAGGATAATTTGTGCAACATCACAAAGTGAGATAACTACTTTTTGTGAAGAGTAAACCTGTTCGAAATGAGCTTGGCTCCCTCCCCTCTACTGAAAATTGTTTTGTCCTTAAGTTCATCTCACACTGAAAAGAGAATCCTCTTCAGGGATAGCTAACCCTCTTCCTCTGATCACATGACAATAGCATGGATACCTAGCTCATCCTTTCTTGGCTCTGCTGTCGGAGGGTAGAAATAATCACTAACATTTACTGAGTAACTTACTATATTTAGGCCCTGTCCAAGCTCTTATGTCTATTACCTCATTTAATTCTTGCAAAAACCCAAGAAAAGCCCTTATTTTATCTCTTTTGCCAATGGGGACCTGAGGCACAGAAAGATGGAGTGATTTGTCCAAGGTATACACAGTGAGAACTGGGAGATTCATGTATGTAAAGATTTAGTGATGGATACACAAAAAATTAAGAAAATATAATACAGTTAACTAAAAAAGAAAAACAAAGTATAAGAATAGGAACATAATCATTTCCACTATTTGATTCAGCTATAAGGTGAATAACACTGATATTCTCTCCTCCATTTCCCACAGGTTTATTTTCATACTTTTGGAAGTCAGAAGTCTTACATCAGTCCTACTTGGCTGAAGTCAAAATGTCAACAAGGTTGGTTACTTCTGCAGGCTGTATGGAAAAGCTGTTTCATTGTATTTTACAGGCTCTAAGGGTTGCCTATGTGCCTTGTGACTTATTCCTCCATTTTCAAAGCCAGCAATCACATTTCCTCCAACCTCTGTTTCCATCACTACATCTCTTCTCTAACTTTTACTCTTCTGATTCCTTTTTTGTCCACTTTTTAAGTTGTGGTAAAATACATAAAACACAAAAATGACCATCTTGATGATTTTAAAAATGTACAGTTAAGTGGTATTGAATGTAACCATAAAACTGTGCAACCATCACCATCTATCTTCATAACTTTCTCATTAAACTGAAACTCTACACCCATTAAACAATAACACCCCCTGCAACATGTGGCAACCACCATTCTATTCTCTCTCCCTCTCCCTCTCTCCCACTCCTTCTCCCTTTCTGTCTCTCTTTCTCTTTCTCTCTCCTTCTTTCTCAGCAGTACTGGGAGCCTTGCACATGCTAAGCACTTCACCACTGAGCTGCACCTCCAACCCATTTTATATTTTTTACTCTGAGACTGGGTCTTGCTAAATTACATAGGCTGCCTCTGGCCTAAAACACTTAATCTTTCTGCCTCTGCCTCCTGAGTCATTGGGATTATAGGTGTGTGTTATGGCACCTGGCTAGCTCTAAGGTTTTCACTACTCTAAGTACCTCACACAAGTGGGATGTTACAATATTTGCCTGTGACTGTTTGAACTGAAAATGTCCCCCAAAGGTCATGTGTTTGAATTCTTGGTCCCCAGGTGGTGGCGCTGTTAGTGTGTGGCTGTTGAGCTTTGGGAGGTAGGATCTGTCTGGTGGAAGTAGGTCACTGGGGGCAGGCCTTTGGAAGTTTTACCCACATGACTGGTTCCGGTAAGCTATCTCTGTTTCCTGATTCTATAATATAAGGTCCTCTGCCACAGACCCTGCCACCTGCCCTGCCACCATACCTTCCCTTTCTCTATGGACTGAAATCTTCTGAACAATGAGCCCCAATAAATTTTTCATATCATAAGTTGTTTCTATCAGATATTTTGCCACACCAATGCACAAGCTGACTTCCCTAAGTACTGTAGATATGTGAAATCATATAGTATTTTTCTTTTGGGGTCTGGCTTATTTCACTTAGCACAAGGTTCTCAAAGATCATCCACATTGTGGCCCTTGTCAGAATTTCCTTTCAATTGAATAATATTCTATTGTTCGTATGTATATACCACATTATGCTTATTCATTCAGCCATTTACAGTCACTTGAATTGCTTCCATGCTTTAGCTATTGTGAATAATGTTATTGTAAACATGGATGTAACAATAACTCTTTGAGACCCTGCTTTTAATTCTGTTGAGTATACACCCAGAAAGGGAATTGCTGGATAAGATAATCTTATTTTAAAATTTGGGGGGACCACTATGTCATTTTCCTTAGTGGCTGCGCCTTGCTACATTTCTACCAGCAGTGCAGGAAAGTTCCAATTACTCCTCATCAACATTTATTTTCTGGTTTTCTCAGAGTAGCCATTATCATCCTCCCCCTCCTCCTCCTCCTCCTCCTTCTCCTCGTTCTCCTTCTTCTTCTTGCAGTACTAGGGGGTTGAACCCAGGACTTTACTCTTGCATGTTGTGCAAGTGCTGTACCACTGAACTGCATCCCCAGCCCATGTTTTTACTTTTTATTTTGACACAGGGTCTCCTTAGGTTATGCAGGCTGCCTCTGGTCTTGAGCCTGTGATCCTCCTGCCTCCACCACCTGAGTCACTGGTATTACAAGCATGTGCCATTGCACCAGGCTCAGAATGACCATTCTGGATGGATATGAGGTCATATTACATTGTAGGGTTGTTTTTTTCAGTTGATAAGAGTGCTTGCTCTGCACACTCTGAGGCTCTACATTTGATCTCTAGCACGGCAAAAATGGGGGAAGGACCTGGTAGCCCACTCTCAAAGCAATTAACCATTGAAAACCCTATGAATAGTAGAGAATACCGACATAGCATGGTATAGTATTAGGGAGAGTTTCATTCTGTTGTAGATAGGGTTGTTATGAGTTGGACACAATTCAACGGCACCTAACAACAGTAATGTTTACTGATGTTGAGCATTTTTTCATAGGCTTATTCACCATTTTTGTATACTTTTTGGAGAAAAGTTTATTCAGGTTCTTTGTCAGTTTTAAATCAGTTTTTACTTCTTTATTTTTTGATATTGAGTTTTAGGAGTTTTCTATTTATTTTGTTACCTTTGCTTTTGGTATCATTGCCAATAAATCGTTGCCTATTCCAATGTCCTAAAGATTTTGATCCATGCCTTCCTATAAGAGTTTTATAGTTTCATCTTTTACATCTAGATATTTGATCCATTTTGAATTAATTTTTATATATGGTGTTAGGTAAGGGTCTGTCTCAGTGTATTCAGAGTGCTATAACAAAATACTTTAGATAGGGTCATTCATTTATGAGTTTATTATCTCTCCAACCCTCCCCCCACATTATTGCCATTTCCATTCTATTCTCTGCTTCTATGAGCTCAATTATTTTGGATATCATGTATAAGTGAGATCATGTGGTTTTTGTCATTCTGCACCTGACTTATTTAACTTAACAAAATGTCTTCCAGTTCCATCCATTTTGTCATAAGTGATAGGATAGTATTCCATTGTGTATAGGCATAACATTTTCTTTGTCCATTCATTCACTGATGAACACTTATGTGATTCCATATCTTGGCTACAGTGAATGAGGCAGCAATAAACATGAGAGTGTAGACATCTCTTTGGTAGTCCATTTCTTTTGGCTACATACCCAGTAATGGTATAGCTGGATCACACGGTAGTTTTTTAATTTTCAAAAATTTTTGGAACTTTCATACTATTTTCCATAAGGCTATACTAATTTACATTTCCAACAACAGTGTGCAAGTGTTTCCTTTTCTCCACACCATCTCCAACACTTATTTTTCATTTTTTAAAATATTGCTATATAATAATTGTACATATTTACAGGATATAGTGTGATAATTTAGTACATGTATATAATGTGTTCCCCATGTGTCTCTCAGCTTGTCGTGCTGTGGGGGCTTGTGTTTTGCTGTGATGCTTAAAGTTATGCCACCTGTATCTCAGATACCAGCAGGGCCACCCAAGATGGACAGATTTCAGCTGAGCTTCCAGACTAAGACAGACTAGGGAGAAGGACCAAGCAACCCACTCCTGAAAAAATTAGTCATTGAAAACCCCATGAATAGAAGTACTATCAAATATCATGCTGGAAAATGAGTGTCCTAGGGTGGGAGGCATTTAAAAAATGATTGGGGAAGAGTTGCCTCCTCAATGTGAAATCAACCTTAATGACAGGAATGGAGTAAAGCCCCTGGGACCGCCTTTTGCTGATGTGTCATAACTCAAAATGAGAAGAAACATAGCAGCTGCAACATTGGGCTCAAATATAAAGAAAATCATGGGGAGGGCACAGAATTGGGCAGTTTTCCTTCTGTTGTAATAGGGTTGCTATGAGTTGGATCCAACTTGATGGCACCCAACAACAACATATAATGTGTAATAATCAAATCAGGATTTAATTAGCATTTTCATTTGTTTGAAAATAGCCATTCTAACAGATATGAGGTGATACTTCATTGTGGTTTTAGTTAGCATTTCTCCAATGATTAGTGATTCTGAACTTTTTAAAAATATACCTGTTGATTATTTTTATATCTTCTTTGGAGGAATGTCTGTTCAGATCCTTTGCTCATTTTAAATGGAGTTGTTTGTTTCCTTATTATTGAACTATTTGAGTTCCTTATACATTTTGGATATTAACCTATCAGTTGTATAGCTTGCAAATATTTTCTCCCTTTCCATGGGCTGACTCTTCACTTTGTTGATTGCTTCCTTTGCTGAGAAGAAGTTTTTTAGATCGATATAATACCACTTATTTTTAATTCTTTTTTTTCTTTTCTTTCTTTCTTTTTTCTTTTTTTTTTTTTTTTGGCAGTAGTGGGGGTTGAACCCAGGGCCTTGTACATTCTAGGCAAGTACACTACCTCTGAGCTGCACCCTCTGTCCCTTTTTTATTTATTTATTTTTATTGTATTTTATTTACTTATTTAATATTTTTTTATTTTATGAGATAAGAACCCAGCAGCCCACTCCTGAAACATTCAGCTATCGAAAACCCTATGAACAGCAGAGAAGCACTGACAATAGCGCCAAGCATGGTACAATGTTGGGTAGTGTTTCACTCTGTTGTGCATAGGGTTGCTATTAATCAAACCCAACTCAATGGCACCTAACAACATTTTTTATTTTGAGGCAGGGTCTTACTAAGTTGCACAGCCTACCTCTGGCCTTGAATTCACAATCCTCCTGCCTCAGTTTCCTATATTGCTGGAATTACATGTGTGCACCACAGTGCCCAGCTAGTACATTCCTTCTGTACCTAATTTGTTGAGGGATTTTTTTTTCATGTAAATATGTTGAATTTGGTCAAATGCTTTTTCTACATTTATTGATGTATTGATGAAGGGCTCTGTCCTTCAGTTAATGTGGTGTTTCATATTGATTTGCTTATGTTGAACTGTGATTGCATCTCTGGGTAATTTATAAACAGTAGAATTTATTAGTTACAATTTTGGATGCTGAGAAATCCAAGATCAAGGTGATGGCAGATTTGGTGTCTGGTGAAGGCCCATTCCTCACAGACTGCATGTTCTTGCAGTGTCCTCCCATGGCAGATGGGAAGAACAGCTCCCTCAGGCCTCTTCTCCAAAGGCACTAATACTATTCATGCAGGCAGAGCCCTCATGACATAATCACCTTCTAAAGGCCCTATCTCTTAACATCATCATTTTAGTGATAAGACTGCAACATATAAATGTTGGGGTAACACCTTGGCAGGACCCAACTTCCTATTTTTGCATGTGAATATCTAGTGTTCCAGGCATCATTTGTTGAAAATACTGTCATTTCAATGGTCTTGGCATCTTTGTCAAAAAATCATTTGACCACATGAGGGTTTATTTCTGTGCTTTATGTTCTGTTCTGTTGTTCTGTGGATTTATCCTTATGTCACTACTTTGCCCTTTTAAACACTGATACTCTTCTGTGGAAATCCTCCAGTAGGTTGGGTGGATTTTGTGTGTGTGTGTGTGTGTCTGTGTACACCCGCAAGGGAAACTCCTCTCCGTTGCCTAGACTAGTCTTGAAGTGCAAGGTCCTGGATTCAACTCCCCAGTATCATAAACAATAACAACAAAAACAAACACAAAACCCCACCAATGTCTTTTAGCAAGGAAAATGTAAGTGAACAAAACATAATTTCTCTGCTGAATGGAGTGGTTGCCATAGTTGTTCTCATTATGTAAAGATAGCTTTCATATGAAATAGAGCACTTAAGCAGTAGTAATCAGAATATTATGCAAGCTTTCTTGAGCAATTTAAACCTAAAATTAGATTAATAGAATAAAAGACATAGTCTTGTTTCAAAAGAAAAAACAATACCGAGTACCTAGTACTACTCATTATTGCTAACTTACAGAAAAATATTAGAGGAACTAGTAAAGGACAGTAGCAGGGTTTTGTTTTTGTTTTTGTTTTTGTTTTAAATGACACTTCCTTTGTGGCAGTTCATTCTTCTCTATCCAAGGAACATTTGAACCAACAGGGCCCTTCTAATCTTGTGCCAGCAACTTAATGGGACCATAGCCAGGTTCTTCTGTAATTTGTAAAACTTGGGGTTTACAGAGGTGTTAGTGTAATGGCTCACCTCATCAACTCTGAGAATTTGAACATCTAATTTTCAGATTGTGGGTGATGCCATTTTATAGTCCTCCCTCCAGTTTCCACTGACTTAATTATATGCCATCAATTTAGTCCACTTTCCTTTGTTAGTCCAGTTTGAATATCAGTTGCATTTTGTCAACCTAGGTTTTTACAGATAACTGCATTCTTGCAATTTCTGTACACACTTTATAACCTTGGTGTTTCTGGACTTTGTTTTTACCTCATTTTTAGAGTTATTGTGAAAATTTCTTGCAGGAACTTCATCTAAATACCTTTCCCTGAGCTAACAGTGTTAAGACCCACAACAGCTGTTCCCCATGCTTTGAATTATAACATTCCACATGGTACTCTGTAAAAGCCTGATATAGATGACCTCTTTATAACGGTGCTACATTTATTCTTGTCATGCCTCAGCTGTTTTCGTGGCTCTTCTCTGGACTGCCTCCAAATTCTTCTTCTATGTTTTAGCAAGCTAAAATCCAGAGCATGGTGTTCTCTCCCAAGGCTCTGACTAGCACGTGAATACACTTAAAGGTCCTTGTGCTCTGTACTAGGACTGCTTCATAATGAATTGATTTTCATTTCCATTTTATCCTGCACTTGCAAACAATCCAGTGATACATCCTACCTCAGGCTTCACTGAGATGATGATACCTTCTGTAACATGAAGGAGGCTGTGGTTACTTTGATGGGCTAATAATGATCATGTGAACCACAACACATTTGGCATAAATAGTTCAGAGTTGACTTGGTCTGTCTGATGAGATGTCACTGAACCATTTGGTGACCTGGAGATGCTCAAGAGTTGAAAATGAATATGTAGAAGGCAATTCCAGAGAAAATCACAATATTTAGTAGATATCTAGGTGAGAGAGGTGTCCTGCAAACCTTTTATCAACACTGATTACAACTGTGTAATGGGGAAAGTGGGGAAGGATTTTTAAGGAGTTAAAAATCCTTGGAGGATTCCTGTAAGTGGTTCAGTGGGCTGGGGGTATGGCTCAATGGTAGAGCACTTGCCTAGTATATGTGAGGGCCTGGTTTTGATCTCTATCACCACAAAAAAAGAAGATGGAGGAGGAGGAGGAGAAGAAGAAAAAGAAAGAAAGAAAGAAAAAAAGAGATAAAAGGAAGAAGAAAAGAAAGAAAGAAAGAAAGATGACGACCATGAAGACGACCACGACTACGATGAAGCACCAGCAGTGGTGGCAGAGGAGGAGGAGGAGGAGGAGGGGGAGGGGGAGGGGGAGGAGGAGAAGAAGAGGAAGAAGAGAGAAAGAGGGAGCAGCAGCAGCGTCAGAGGAGGAGGAGGAGGAAGAGGAGGAGGAGAAGAGAGGGGAGGGGAGGAGAAGGAGGAGGGAGGGGAGGGAGGAGGAGGATGAGGAGGAGCGAGAAAGCAGCAGCAGCAGCAAGGTGTGGTGTGATGCAAGCCTGTAATCCCAGCAACTCAAGAGGTAGAGGCAGGAGGATAGCAAGTTAGAGGCCAGAGGCAGCCTGTGTAACTCAGCGAGACCGTGTCTCAATTTAAAAAGTAAAAACAGGACTGGGGGTGCAGAGTCCTCACAAGATATGCAAAGCCCTGAGTTAGCCACCTAGAACTGAAAACAAACAAACAAACAAACAAACAGCCTGGCAATAAAGAAGCAAAACAAGATATTCACTCAAGTAGTGCCAGGTACAAGTAAAAATGTGAGAGAAGAGTGTCCTGACCTTCATTTAGGCAATGGGAAATTAGTCATTAGAGATGAAAGGAGTTTATTGTTTTTGCTATAGCAATTATTTTTTTAAATAACAATTCTCTCTTCATATTTTATTAGTTAGGACAGCACTATCCAATAGAATTTTCTGGGATGATGGAAATATTTTATACTTGTGCTGTCCAATATGGTATCCACTCATCACATATTGCTATCTAAATTTAAAGTAGTTAAAATTAAATTAAAATTCAGCTCTCAATTATGCCAGCATGCTTTAACTGCTCAATAGCCATATTACTTAATTTAAATTTAAACATTCACATATGGCTAGTGGCTAAGGGATTGGAGATCTGAGTATTACTGACTAGCAGATTAATCTCAAAATATCAGTATTTTAAAATAGCAAAAGTATATTTTTCTACTGCATCACATCCAGAACAGTCAGTACTGGGGTGTGGAAGGGGGCACTCTACTCCACCTAGTCATTTGGAACCCTGATTTCTTCCATCTTGAGTGGCTGCCATCATCAATATGCAGCCTTCAAGACTGCTGTGGAAAGGAAGAGAGACAGTGTGGAGAATCTCTTGGGAGGTTTTATGGGCCACCTGTGGAAATAGCTTACATCACTTATACTGATATTCTAATGGCTACATATAAATTGCATGGCCCTACCCAACTGCAAGCTACACACAAAAATGTTTAACCCTTAACTGGTGTATCAGAGTTCTCTAGAGGAACGGAGCAAACAGGAAAAAAAATTACACACACACACATATTATATAAAGGGATTTATGACATTAGCTTACACAATGGAGGAGGATACTTCCACAGCTACATCTGCAGAGACACACTGGTAGCCATTCAATCCAAGAACTGGAAACATGAACAGCTGAGGTCTGAAAGCACCCTGGAAAATCTGATGTTATAGCCATGTGGAAATGGAACTGTTGTAGGTTGTCCACAGGCAGTGGCAATTCCAGAGCGAGTGAGACACTCTGCTTCAGAAGCGTTTTTAAGCCTGTCCCAGGCATGTGCTGGCCTCCATACTCCTCTTCACTTTTTCTTTATGGAGCCCTGCCCACTGGATCACATCAAATCACCTTCAGGGTAGGTCTCTTCCTCAGTTAGGCTTGGAGCTGTCAGTCCCCTCTAGAAACCCTCTCTTGGACAAGTACAGAGATGTGCTTCACTAATGCAAGGAATCTCTTAATCTAATCAAGTTGACAATGAAGGCTAACTATCACAACCCGTATTGTCAAATTTAGTGACAGATATCCAACAAAAAACCTGTTATTATTTAAGATATTTAAGATATTTGTTCTTAAGGCTTCATTGTGTTGTATGAACTAAGACACCTTTTAAAAGTTACTAACCTAGCAAGACCCTGTCTCAAAATAAAAGAAAGGATGAGTGTGTAGCTCAATGGTAGAAAACTAGCCTAGCATGCACGAGGCCCTTAGTTCAATCAACCAGTACTGCAAAAAAGTAAAGGAAAAAGACCAGCTCATATTGGATCTTTTTTTTTACTTAATATTTAGACATTACCGAATTTTAAATTTTGCTTAGTCTTTGAACCTTGTTGTAAATTGCATCCTTTGAGCAATCTAACTTCAAAAGTAACTAATCTGACTTCAAATATAACTATTGTGAAGACACTTAACTGCAACTTTCTCTTGAGAAGCCTGCATCCATGTCTTAGATATGTACTATTCTTTTCTTGGGTGACTCTCTTACTGAATACCTGCTTAAATCTAAAGCATGTGCTCTTATCTCTACTACTTACTAAACTGGCTAACTTTGTTTTACTCTGGCTCATCCTGAAATTCTTTTCTGTGATACAGCTAAGGACCTGGCTTCATCTGAGTGGAGGTCCCTACAGGTTACAGATGGAAGCACTGGGCTGCTGTCTTTCACTGCCACCGAGTAAACTAATTTTCTTTCTTCTCTTTCTCTTCCTTTTTTCCTTTCCTTCCTTCCTTTCTCCGTCCTTCCTTCCTTCCTTTCTCTTCTCTTTTCTCTCCTATCCTTTCTTTCTTTCCTTCTCTCTCGCTCCCTCTTTTCTTTCTGCCTTCCTGTCTTCTTCTTTTTCTTCTCCATTCTTCTTTTTTTGCCTGCCTAGAAATTCTAACAGATCCTTCCTCATTTTTGGTCCACTGTAGTTAAATGGGGGTTGACTGAATCCTAGACCCCAAAGGTGACCATAACTCTCTGTTGTGGCCGATCAGAGTTTTATATTCTCCTGCCCACACTGATGGGCATTTGAACAAAGCCAGACCAAAATGTTCCTTTGATTGAAAATAGATTGTGGGTTCTAAGGAATGTATGTCTGGGGAGGTGGTAGTCATCTTTGTCACCACATTGGGTGAGCCTATCTGAAAATGAAGTCAACGCCAAAGAAAAACAATGGGGAGTGGGCAGGGGAGGTGTAAATAGATATTATATTAAGCCATTGAATCCAGCCCTGTCTCAAGATTAAAAAAAAAAATTTAAAAGGGGCTGAGAATGCAGCTTAGTGGTAGAGCATTTGCAAAGCATGTGTTAGGCCCTGGGTTCAACCTTTCCGTACTGAAAAAAAAATGGCTTTATATCTTATAGTTTTACTTAACCTAATATGAAAAAAACATCTTCAGTGGCAGAAGATCATAATTGTCTCCTAATACCTATTCTTTCCTTCACCCAGAGTAACAGAATATTTGGCTAAGCACATGGCCTCTTATTTCCTAGCCTCCCTTGTAGCTAGATGTGGCTGTGTAACTAAATGCAGTCATCAGGATGCAAGGGAAATTGTCCAGAGAAGTTTCTGGAAATCTCAAGGGACATATCCCTTTCCTCCATCCTGCTGCATAGTATGTGGATATGATGGCCAAAGCACCATCCTGGACAGTGATGACAGGTTTGACAATAAAGTGATAGCAGAACAGAAAAGCTGCAAGGAGCTGGGATCCACAAAAAATGGAGCAGAGCTACAATAACACCTGAGATGTTTGCATGAGAAAGATAAAGGATTCTCTCTTTGTTTAAGCCACTGTCAGTTCAGACTCCTGTTAGGTGCAACCAAACCTAATCCTAACTGGCATACCAACTCTGAATCACTGCCAGGATGATTACATGAGAATCAGGAAAGTGTTGGTGCACAATAGACATGTGATAATATGGCTTTGCTCTTCTACTTTTTTGTACCTACTTAGGGCAAGCAGCTTACTCATGTTAGATGTCAGATGTGCCCTTCGCTGTCAACATGAGAGTAAAATTACAAGATTTTTTTGTAGCAAAATTTGAAAATTGTGGAAGACTATTTTTCATTGTCTTCTTCAACACAGAAAACAACCAATTTAATGGAACAACTTATCTTCAATAGGAATCTAGGGCATCATGGAAGTACAATTACTTTGGGAGAGACTATTAGATGACACTATCATGGTGAATGGGACAGGGGTATGACGCAGTGCTTAAGGACTGGCTTGGAAGACAGGTCTGCTTTTGTATCCTATCTCTGGCATTTACTGTGGACCTTGAGCTAGTTATTTATTTTCTCTGAGACTCTGCTTTTTCATCATTAAAATGAAATATAATGATATATAACGTTGTGAAGATTACTAAAATAAGATGCTTAATTTTCTTTCTTTTTTTTTTTTTTTTGGCAGTACTGGGGGTTGAACCCAGGGCCTCAGGCTTTGCAAGTGTTGGACCACTGAGCTGTGCCTCCAACCCATTTTTTTTTACATTTTTGACACAGGGTCTTGCTAAGTTATGCAGACTACCTCTGGTCTCAAACTTGCGATCCTCTCACCTCCACCTCCTGAGCCACTGTGATTACAGGCATGTGCGACGGCGCCTGGTTAAAAAAAAAAAAAATTTTTCTTATGTAGCTGGACATGATGGTGCATGCTTGTACACTTACTACTTGATAGGCTAAGGCAGAAAGATCATGAATTCAAGGCCAGCCAGGGCTATCTAGCAAGATTCTGTCTCAAAAATTTATCTAAATGTAACTTTGATAGTACAATAATAATAATGATCATACTGTTCAAGAGTGGTGATTATTTATATGGATTTAATTGTTTTCTTAGATTCTTTGACAAAAAATTGCAGAGCATAAACCAATAAATCAGCTAAGTCAATAAATTAGGGAATTTCAACTTTTGAGCATAGTAAATGCACCTGCAATGTGAATTACATTTTCTCATATAAATAATATTGTAGAATTTGGCTTTGTTCTTTCCTGCTTGGTACCAAATAAATCACTGCTATGTTTATCAATGTGAGGGTACACAAATAATAAAGACAAAGGAGATCTAGAGGAAGTGACTATGCATGGGAATCAAGAATGGAGGAAGAAGCCTAGCAAAGGCTTTGGAGCATGAAATGAACTTCGTGGGGAATAGTTCATTGTGATGCATGCTTAGGACAACAAAGAGCGTAAGTGCCTTTCAAAAGTCAAATCCTGTGCTTACTTGTCAAGTATTTGTAAATAGGAGAAATCCAAGAAGATAAGGCATAGATATAAGAACTCAAGCCCTGATCCTTTCCTCTTCGAATCCTCGAATCCTTGGTACTTTCCTTTGATCATCTCCTGAAGCTTGTGGTACCATCCTTGTGTTTTGCAGAGTACCAGGAACAACTGGGATGGCCACCACAGCAGTCACTAATTGCAGTCTTGGGTTTTCACCCTTATTTTTCGGGGATATATCTCATACTCACCATACCAAAAGGCTGGTTCTTCCAGAGTTTGGCTGTGGTATAGAAGGCAGGCTTAAAAAAAGAGAAAAGGATTTTGGTGGGAGCCTGATCTGAGATGAATTAACATTATACTGCTATAATAGACTACTAATGCAGAGAATTCCTAACACCAGACTAAGACAGACTAGGGAAAAGGACCCAGAAACCAACTCCTGAAACAATTAGCCATTAAAAACCCTATGAATAGCAGAGAAGTACTACCAAATATAGTGCCAGCAAATGAGCCCCTCAGACTGGAAGGTATTCAAGAAATGACTGGGGAAGACTTGTCTCCTCAAAGTGGAGTTGACCTTAATGATGCGAATGGAGTAAATCCCTTGGGAACTCCTTTTGCTGATGTGACATGACTCAAAATGAGAAGGAACATAGTGCTTGCAACAATGGGCTCAAACATAAAAAGACTATGCATGGCACAGTGCTGGGTAGTGCTTCGTTCTGGTGTACTTAGGGTTGCTATCAGTTGGATCCTCCTCGATAGCACCTAACATCAGTGACTAGAGAATAGATGGCCTTCAGGGAGCCTTACACCCTGCTAACCCACTCAGGACATATTAAAAACTCTCTTCCCCTCTAGCTTAACAGCACCTGTTATTGTTGTTAGGTGCTATCAAGTTGGTGTCCGACTCATAAAGACTCTACATACAATAAACGAAACACTATTGTTAGTGCTTCTCTGCTATTCATAGGGTTTTCAATAGCTGATTGTTTCTTGGGAGTGGGTTGCCAGGTCCTTCTCCCAAGCCTACAGCACCTGGTATTCCCAGGTGGTCTACTATCTAAGTACTAACCAGGCACAACCCTGTTTAGCTTCCGAGATCTGATAGGATCACATGCCACAGTGGTACAGCTGCAGGATATCAGTACCTAGGCATATAGTTTTTCACACTTTTTCAGAGTACATTAATCCATGGACATCTAATTACTTAAATTCTGTGCCTAGTTTCCTTATATTCAAAATAGGAATAACCATAGCACTTACCTAACAGGATTCCAAAGGAGACCTAGAAAATGAATATATGTAAAGCATTAAGGATGCCTGACACTATTATAAGTATTATATTAGTTTGACTTAATTTTTCTCTCACTATCACTATGTAGAGAGCACATAGGCCAGATGACTCAGTTATGGTACTTAATTGAGAAGGAATTCATGTGCACTCTCCAAGTATTATGTTCAGATGGTGCAGTCCTCCCACACTGCTCCCTGAATGGCCTGGGGTCATGTAGATATCACCTATGTTGCTTCCCCCATGAAAAGCAGCACTTCAGCCTTGATCTGTTAATTTGAATGGGAAGAGAGAGAGAGAGAGAGAGAGAGGAGAGAGAGAACCTCAATAACTTGAGTGACTTGGGTTTGTGTCCCCAGGATACAGCATATTCTAGTATTAGGTGTGTCAGTTTGTGAGATAGGCTTTATGAGGTAGAAATAGAGAGACAAGGAAAGAAACAACAATATGCTCTCAGTAAAAAAGAGCATGTAGGAAAGGAGCAAACCCATTGTCTTAATCTGTTTTGTGCAGTTTAAACAGAATACTTGAGAATGGGTGACTTATAAAGAACAGACTTATTTCTTACAGATCTAGGGGCAAGGAAGTCCAAGATTGAGGGGCCCCTGTGGTAAGGGCTTCTTGCTTTACCACATGGGGGAAGGCATTACAAGGTAAGAGAGAAAGCCAGAGATCAAATGCACAGCCTCGAGCCCTTTTATAATCTACATTTGTGCAGGTGGAGCCCTTATGACCTAAATGCCTCTCTTCAGGCCTCAACTCCCAATACTTTGTACTAGAAATTAAGTTTCCAACACATGCTTTTTGTGGCACACATTCAAACCATAGTGGCCACCATTAAGAACTGACTGGAAATATAACTCAATTCTCCAAGTTATTGGCTCAGACCCTCTTCTACTAAAGGCTTTACTCACTAAGCAGAACTCTGTGAGCAAAAACTTCATAAATCTAACTGATCACATTTTTTGAAGGTTTCAGACATACTTTATTTCTTCAATATGGCACATTTTAATGGGTACATAGAGCTTATACTTGGTGTTAGCTGTGAGTTGGTTTTGAAACCAATTCAGTATTCACTCACTGGCATGCTTACTGATTTACTGATCCCTCCATTCCTTTTGGAGGAGAGCAGAGTCCATTCTGTCTTAGAATCCATTCACAGTTCATTCCAGGGAACAGGTTCCATTCCATTCCACTTTGTGTTCCTCTATATGTCCACACAGCAACACAGAAAGTGGCTCCAATAGTCAAAACAGCATTACTGTATTTGCCATGGAAATTTTTGGTGGCTCTGCCTGGCCATTTTTTGCTGAATCCTTTGAAGTTGGAGAGAACTCTGTATTTTTGGTCAAGTGAAGCATCATATAACTGACAGTAGAACTGCCTCAACTATAGCTGCTGGTTTGGTACAAGTTTCTTCCAGGTACCCTTGCAAAGAGCTCTGAAAAAGCTTTCATTCATCTTTATTCACATCTCTATTCCAGAGTCTGTAACTAAAACTACACCCCAAATATATACAGAATGAACTAAATTTCAAGGTGAGTATTATCGATGTCTTGAAGAAGACTTTGAAGCAAGGTTTGTACTCCTGGTATTGAAGGGCAGTGCTGAGCTCCATCATCTCCTTCTCAAGCCAGTTTACTTAGAGGTCAGCAAGAAAATCCATCAAGTGATCTTTGGGAACTACATTAAGTGGCAAGCCATGAGAAGTGCCTGAACAGGCCAATGGACTTCCCAGACAAAGAAACCACAACTTTCACTCTCCTTCTACATAAACACATCTTGGACATTTCAATACAAGGTACCTTTTGGTCTCTGAAATGGAAATTCATACCAATTCTGGTTTCAGCCCTTCAAATTTCCTTCCCTGATGTTTCTTTTTCAGATGTCAGAAGATTGATCTACATAATGAGCAGAGCCTTGATTTTCTTATCCGACACTCCAGCAATAATTTTGGCTTGTTTCCCCATGTACATGTACCTTGTAATCTCTATTAGTTATATAACAGTGAAAACATGTTAGTGAAGGACTTGAATTATCTGGCTTTGTTGCTTTGATTTCAGCTTCTAGGAAGACAGCAAGAGCTTCATTCACTCCACACACACCCTCTCCAAGGATGTGTGGAGCCCTGTGGATCAGCACTGCTGCTAGAGCCAGGCTCCAGGCTCTCTGACCTCCCCAGGGAATCTGCTGTCTTACAGGGCCTGCACACAACAGGGAACAAATCCTCTGCTGAGGTCTTAGTGGGTGAGATTAAAGAAAACATGATAATGACAGGGGTTTGGAATAGGATAGCTCAATGCTTATTTTGGTAATGTGGAGACATCTTGAGCCAATGATGTTGGACCTTGAGGGGAATATGTTGCATACTTAGTTATTTTAGTTTTCACATCCTTTAAATTTTTACTGGTCATGTCATTCTTCATTTTAAATTCAGCAAATGTCTGTCAATAAGGAATTAGTTAAGTTATGGGACATCCATCTTCTGATTCTTCAAGACAGGATCACTAACCTCTTTTAGATGGCTCATAGCACTCTCTCTCTCTCTCTTTTTCCTACATAGAGGTATAATTATATTTTTATTTTTTATCATTATTTAATATCTGTCCCCTTCACTAGACTGTAAGCCCAATCAAGGAAGGGACCATGGGAGAAGGTATTATGTGCCCAGTGCTTAGCACCATGCTTGGTATAGAGTAGATGGGTTTTTTTGTTTGTTTGTTTGTTTCCACAGTACTGGAGGTTGGACCCAGGGCCTCACCCTTGCATGCTTTGCAAGCACTGTACCACTGAAATGCCCCCCAGCCCATTTTTTTTTACTTTTTGAGATAGGGTCTCGCTAAATTACACATCTTGCCTCTGGTCTTGAACCTGCAATCCTCCTGCCTCTGCCTCCCAAGCCACTGGGATTATAGGCTGCACTACCACACTTGGCTAGAGTAGATGTTTAATTTGGGGGTGGGGACAGGGTCTCTGGGAGTTTTCACTGGCCTCAAACTCATGATGATCATGCCTCAGCGCCCTGAGTGCTGGGATTATAAGCATAACCATGCTTGGCTCAGTGTTTAATATTTGATTGTGTAATAAATACATACGATGGTTTATTATATAGTCATTTAAAAGTATAATAATGTGGAATTATTTATTGACATACAAAGCTACCCATAATATAATGATAAATTTTGAAGAATCAAATTATAAAATGATCCCATTTTTATAGAAAGAATAGCTATGTACTCAGATACATACATCAAAATGTTAAAAATGGTAAAATTATGGTTGCTATTTCATTTGTAACTATCCATGTTATCTGATTTTTTTTTTTTTTTTTTTTTTTTGACAGAGTTGTGCTATGTAGCCCAGGCTGGCCTCAAATTTGCAATCCTCTTGCCTTTGCTTCCAAAGTGCTGGTATCACAAGTTTGCACCACAACACTTGGCTCTAAATTTTAAAAATAACAGCAGTTATTTGGTTATTTTATTTAGAAATTATTCCCATTTTGAAAATTAATCAAGTAGACATCAAAGCAACCCTTTTCTGTCACAAAACTTCACTTAAACAACTAATTTTGGCATAGAGTTTTCAATTGGACAATATTTAAAACAACCTAGATTTCTGAATTCAAATCAAAATGCTGTATTAGATTCATCTTGATACTATTTCTGACTTAAGTGAACCTTTAGCAAAACAGTCCTTATGAAGCTTTCATTTCTGTATAAAATTTATTATTTTATTTTTATGTCTGTGATTGCCCACTAGACTCTTCCCTCCTGTTTTCATGTTCCTACTCAGGATAGGGAAAATCAAATAGACCTAAATTCCTCTTCTTATCCTATTTTTAGCTGAAGATCAAGAAAATTAAAAGGCAGTGGACTTCTGAATATAAAAAAAGTAAGTGGCTGCTACATTTCAAATACTTTCTTCACACAGAGTAAGTTTACAAAGGCAAATTTTCCCAATAAGATGCCAAAACATTACCAAAATTCTAAAACTATGTCCATATTAAGCAAATATCTTTAATAGTCACACTGGCTATAAAACTATAATTAAGACTAGGTTATAATTTCCCTTTTAAAAGATCTAAATTTACATAAATAAGACATTTATAGAAGATACTCTGTACACAAAGTGAGAGTATACTCCTAGACACCTTAAAAATTAAATGTAATTGCACTTATATAATAGCATGATTATAGGGAGAAAGAAAGAAGGAAAGCAAGAAAGAAAGAAGGAAGGAAAGCAAAGGAAGTGGGCAAATACTTTACGGATATGGCTACTTCTCTTTCCGTAACATTAATTTTTTTCTTGCTGGTTCTAATCCGTTGATGCAAAGACTCAGCACCATATTAAGAAGTCACACTCCGGCCTATAAAATGTGATAGCCTCAGGAGAATCATTATACTGTTATTCATTTTCAGCTGAATTTTCATTCAGTTTCAGAAGTGTAACAGAATAAACATTGTGCGTTAGAACCTTAATTATAAAATATAAATCATTTATAATACAATTTGTAGTGAAGAATATGTGCTAGCACAGCTAGGCTGTACATACTCTTTGGAAGCTCAAAATGTTCAAGAATGTCTTGTTAATCTTCATTTCAGATGTAGTAGCATAAATGCTGGGTTTTCTAAGTAGGACTTCCACAAATTAGAGAAGCGTGACACTGTAGCTCCATCAATAACTCTGTGATCAGCTGACCAGCTCACATTCATTATCTGTGCTTTATGTACTTCTCCTTTCTGGTTAAATCGGGGAAGAACCTAGAAATAAGGAGAACAAACAGGGTGTAAACTTTCACCTGCTCAAAGCTCAAGCTCTGATGACAAAGGTGTAAGATCAGGCAAACCCTCCTCCCTATCACAGAGAAGTGGGCATCCCCAGTGTCTCTAAAACGCTCACTCCTACTTTTCCCCACTTTGGGAGGACATACCTTAAGCTTTCAGTTTCTCCAAAGTATCTCCTGCCCCTTAAATAATTTCCAAACTTATATTTCATTTCAGATTTTGAATATTTAACAATTATTTAATGAGAACCTATTATGTGACAGGTACTCTTATGGGCTCTAAGGAAAGATAGACAACTAAGAAAATTAAAATATTAAGGCTCCTCTCTAAGCACAATGAAGAAACAAGCCATGTGGATACCTGGACAAGAAAATGAAGGGAAAGCATGACTGGAGTGTTGCAGGAATAGCAAGGCAGCCAGGGTGGCTGCAGTGAAGGACAGGGGGCAAGGGTGGGAGACAGGGTCACAGCCAGAGTAGGGTGGCATGTCATTATAGGTAACTGAAAAGAATCTATCTTTGGTAAAGGACTTTAAAAAAAAAATTCTAGTCCATGATGGACTGTTTTTAAAAAATACATTAGGTTTGGGGATGTAGCTCAGTACTAGAGTGTTTGCCTAGCACATGCAAGACCCTGCATTCAATCGCTAGCACTGCAAAGTTAAAAAAAAATTTTTAAGTGAACTATAAAAAAATAAAAATAGCTGGTACAGTGATTCATGCCTGTAATCCCAGAGACTCCGGAGGTGGAGGCAGGAGGATCACAGGTTTGAGGCCAGAGGTAGCTTATGTAACTTAGCAAGACCCTGTCTCAGAATAAAAAAGAGAGAGAGAGACAGAGGTGGCGTTCAGTTGTAGAGCACTTGCAAAAAATGTGCAAGGTTCTGGGTTCAACCCCCAAGCAGCACACACACACACACACGATAAATTAAATAAATAAATAAATAAATAAATAAATAAAATGGGCTGATGCATTGCATTATGTACCGGTAATCCTAGTGACTCAGGAGGTTAAAACAAGAGAATCACAAGTTCAAGGCCAGAGACAGTCTGCTCACAACTTAGCAAGATCATGTCTCAAGATAAATAAATAAATGAATGAATGAATAAATAAATAAATAAATAAATAAGAGGCTGCAGTGTGGCTTAGCAGTGGAGCACTTGCCTGGCAGGCACAACTCCCAGTACTGCCAAAACAAACAAACAAATAAGCAAAAAAAAAAAAAAAAACAAGAAAGATCCAAGCTTATTACTAGATTCAAAAGACAAAATTATTCAAATTACTGCAAAAGTTTCTAAGCCCTACTTCTATCTTTACTTGTCCTTTCATGGCCCGGCTAGGAGAGTGCAGCCTGATGTGGGTCCCAGATCATATGGCGTCACATTGGTGTAGGTCTGAGTTGGACACTTGCAGTTGTACCTTTGGTTCTGAGTGAGATGAGAAGCTACTGGAAGTGTCTAAGCTGAATGGTCATTCACTGAAGGGAGAAGCCTTCAGGAGGAACAGACTGGAGGGTGAGGATTAGTGAAGAGAGGAGCAGGAGGGTTAGACTTGTTAAGATTTGAGATGCCTATTAGATATCCACGCAGAGCATATGAATTTGGACTTAAAAGGTGAGGTCTGGTTTGGAGATGTAAACTTAGGAGTTGTCAGTGTATAAATGATATTTAAAGCCACAAACCTGGCCCAGATAAAGAAAAGGGACCAAACTGAGCCCTGGCGGTGCTCCACTGTTTAGAGACTGGGGAGATGAGGGTAAAGCAAAGGAGATTCAGAGGGACTAGGCAGTGAGAGAGGAGGAGAACATGTATAGCAAGAGGTTCTGCAAGTCTAAGTAAAGAAAGTTTCCCAAGAAGGTGGGATTGATCATCTGTCTCAAGTGCAGCCAACAGGCCAAGGAACGGAGGATTGACAGCTGACTACTGAGGAGTTTTTGGTGACTTCGACAACTTAGCAACAAGGAGTTTAAAATATATGTTGTTGTTGTTAGGTGCCGTCGAGTTGGTATCCGACTCATAGTGACCCTCATAGGGTTTTCAATGGCTGACTGTTTCGGGATTGCCTTGGGAGTGGATTGCCAGGCCCTTCTCCCATTCAAAATATATAGTGAAAACAAAATAGCAAAGGAGAAATGAAACAAAGGAGAAAGGAATTAAATAAGATTTGTCCTTATCTAACAAAAATTACACTGTCACAATTAAGATTTGTTGGGCCGGGCGTGGTGGCGCATGCCTGTAATCCCAGCATCTCGGGAGGCGGAGGCGGGAGGATCGCAAGTTCGAGACCAGAGGCAGTCTGCGTAATTTAGCGAGACCCTGTCTCAAAAAGTAAAAAAAAAAAAAATGGGCTGAGGTGCAGCTCAGTGGTCTAGCACTTGCAGAGCATGCAGGCGCAAGGCCCTGGGCTCAACCCCCAGTACCGCAAAAAAAAAAAAAAAAAAAAACAATTAAGATTTGTTCTAAAAACTATGCTTCATATCTTGAAGAAATCATGGGTAAATGATTCTTTAAAAATATATTTATGAAATAGATATTTGTGTACCAATATTCATGCAGCATCATTCAAAATAGCCAAAAAAATGGAAACAACCCAAATATTCATTGACAGGTGAATAGATACACAAAATGTGGTATTTACACACACACACACACACACACACACACACACACACACACACTATATTAGAATATAACTCAGCCTTAGAAACAAATGAAAATCTGATACATGCTACAACACGGATGACCTTTGAAAATATTATGTTACATGAAATAAGCTAGATATAAAAGGACAAATATTGTATGATTCTACTTATATGGCCTGCAGCGGTAGCCCTGTGGCATCCGATCCCGTCAGATCTCGGAAGCTAAGCAGGGTCGGGCCTGGTTAGTACCTGGATGGGAGACCGCTTGGGAACACCAGAAGCTGTAGGCTTGGGAGAAGGACCTGGCAACCCCCTCCCAAAAATCAATCTGCCATTGAAAACCCTATGAACAGCAGAGAAGCACTGACAAT
>VMDO01023077.1:0-15708 GCA_007922755.1 Pedetes capensis
ACAATCCACCCCCACACTCCAGAGGATTAAAAAGATGCCTGTCCTTCCTCTCAGTCCTGAGCTGACTGTTGGCCCTTCATCAGCCTTGCCTGACTCCCTCAGGTGGGTGCATCCACCCGGTGGCTTGGCTGGGGCACGGTTGAGGGTGCAGCAGGGCGGGCCAACTGCTCTCTCCACTTGGCCGGCCGTCCTGGCCGCTTCCTGTACTGTGAGGTGGACTCAGGGCTCTGAGACTAGAGCAGGGGCCATCAGGCCTCTAAAGGCCGCACAACAGCACTTCCTCCAATCTCTCGGTCAAAGCAAAGTCACAAGAGACTGGCCAAGACTCCACCTGTGGATGGGGGGAGCATGAATATCCCATTGCAAAGGGGTGGGGACACTCTGCCACTGGGGCTGTTGATCTTCAGCCCCAACTGGGATGGCAGGTTTGGGAGCTTTCTGTTGAAAAGTGTTGTTGTTGTTGTTGTTAGGTGCCATCGAGTCAGTATCCAACTCACAGCGACCCTCATAGGTTTTCAATGGCTATTTCGGGATTGCCTCGTCCTTCTCCCATTTTTGCAGTGCTGGGAATTGAATTTGGGACTTCAGAGACTGCAGCTCAGTGCTCTACCAACTGAGCTAAATCCCAGCCCCTACTGAAAACTGTTGTTAGGTGCCATGGAGTCGGCATCCAACTCATAGTGACTCTCATAGGGTTTTCAGTGGCTGACTGTATCGGGATTGCCTTGGGAGTGGATTGCCAGGTCCTTCTCCCATTTTGGGGGTGCTGGGAATTGAACTCGGGACCTCGGAGACTACAGGGCAGTGCTCTACCAACTGAGCTAAATCCCAGCCCCTGTGGAAAACTAGTGTACCTGAATTCACCTGAGGCCCACTAACACATTGCTTACCCCTCCCTCCAATGCATGTGGGAATGTTTTAAGTCTGCCCTGAGATCCCAGAATCCATTTCAGCTCAAGCCAGAGCCTCCATCTTATCCTGTTATGAGCCTGACCCTTACCAGCGGGTCACAGCCACTGACCTACTCAAAGAGGGTTTCTTAAGGCAGGTGAACAAAGGCAAGAAGAGCCGAATTGCTTTCAAGCCCTCAGGTGAGGCCTCTGTGGCTAGCTGCTGGGGAACTGCCCTGGGCCCAGCTTCTGGAGAGCTGAGGGAGACCCAACTCCCAGAGCGCTTCCCAGTGGGCTTCCTTTTGGGGCCCATGGGTGTGAAGAGCCACAGCGGGGGCAGTAGGCAATTGGGGAGAGTGTCAAAGCCCAACCTATAAATGTCTCTCCGGCTGCTGACAGAGGCAGGGAGCCTTGCAGGGGACTGTGCCCGCCTCCCTCCTCTTGTTAAAGTCTGTCTGTAGGGAGGAGGAGGAGGAGGGAGGCAGAGGTGTCCTGGCTGGGGTTCTGCATCTTCCCCATGTGCACAGCCTGCTACTTTATCCTGTGCTGACCCTGACCTTCATCAAACGGTGTGCCAGGGAGGTTTGCCTCCCTGTGGTGCCTGTGGTGCCTGAGGTTTGCCTGTGGTGGCTGTCCTGCAGGCCACTGAAGCCCAGTGGCACCTTCTGGGCCAGTAAGTCATCCCTGGCAATGACATAAGAGTGACCTCTGAGAAGGAAGCCATTTATCCTCTTCTCCCTGGTTTGATGGGACCAGGAGCCACGCAGTGGGGCTCCACATAGTGACGCGGGACTTCCTGCCTCAGGGTTTCCTGGGGCCCATCCTGAGCCTCCATTTTCAGCGCAAGCCACCTGGGTAGAGCAGCACAGGCCGAGCGAGCCCCTGAGTGGGTACCTGGTCCCTTTCTGAGATTCCCCACTCCCTGTCTGACTGTCCCCCCCACAGAGGGTGTCTGGGGTGCCGCCAGTGCCCTGGCCCTGCCCTCGTCTGGGGAAGCCTGGCTCTATCTCCCCAGACTCTGATGCCCAACCCGATGCATGCTTTTTTTAAATAAATAATTAATTTTTTTGCGGTACTGGGGGTTGAACCCAGGGCCTCGCGCTTGCATGCTCTGCAAGTGCTGGACCACTGAGCTGTGTCCTCAGCCTATTCTTTTACTTTTTGAGACAGGGTCTCGCTAAATTACCCAGACTGCCTCTGGTCTCAAACTTGCGACCCTCCTGCCTCTGCCTCCCAAGCTGCTGGGATTATAAGCATGCACCACCACACCTGGCTGCCCAATGCATTCTTCAAGAAGGCCCAGGCACCCAAGTGCGAGCTCACCCACCTTCTCAGGTACTGCATGTGTCCCTTATCTTCCTCCTGAGCTCAGGGGCTGGGGTGGGGGAGGATGGACAGACAGGACTGTGCTCCTCGGTGCCAGAAAACCTGCTGCGTTGCACCCACATGGTCGGGAAGGGCTGGTGTGTGCTTTCTGCAGAGCAGCCAGGGCCTGCTCTTCCCTCCCTGTCCCTTCTGTCCTGGGCTTTCTCCCCACCCACCACTGACTTGCAGGTGCTTCCCCCCGCAGTGCTCCCCCTTTTCTTTGGTCTCCTCTTCCCGCCCCCTTGCCCCTCTTCCTCACCCCCATTCTCAACCCCTTGATTCTCTCCCTGCCCCCTACTTCCCTCTCTTCTCCTCCTTCCCTCTCCCTCTTCCGCCATGGGTGCTCTGGGGCAGGTAAAGAAGGGAGGGGATGTGGCCTCTCCCCTCCACCAGCCCTTCCCGGATTCATCTTCTGGAACCTGGGTACTGCAGCCTATGCCCCAGCCCCTCCCCCACAGCAGACTATGGAGCACTTCCTAGAGATAATGCTCCCTGATGCAAACAGCAATTGTCGCATGTGTTTGTCTGCAGGCTTCCAGACCAGAGCTCAGTGGCAGCAGAGCGGAGCGCAGCTTCATTGCCAGGAGACAGGGCCCCAGGCCTCTTCCTGCTGCGCAAGGACAGCGAGCGCAGAGCCGTCCTGTACAAAATCCGATGGGAAGAGCGGAACCAGGTGGCTTCCAACTTGCAAGAGTGTATGGCCCAGGTACAGGTGTGAGGGAGGGCCCCTCCCAACCCTGCCCCCACTGCCACTGCCTGGGTCTGGGTCGCCCACAGGTTGAAACTGGGACCACGGATCCCTGTACCCTGGGGCATTTGCATAGTTACGATGATCACCCTAAATATTTCCCAACATCCTTTCCTTCCCCAACAAAACAAAAGAAGAAAGAGAACTCCCGGAAAGGTGAGTTGGCCGACGCTGCGGTTCCTGCAGGCATTCACGGGCCGGAGCTGCCCCCTGGTGGCAAACAAGCCAGATGGCAGCAGAAAGCCCAGGAGGCCCAAGGGCTCCCACCCTCAGGCCTGCTCTCTCCTAATCCAGTTTCCCGCCCTGGGGCCAACTTAAACTACCCCCGGCCCCAGGTGTGGGACATGCCAGAGCTGCCCTCAGCAGCTGGGAGAATAGCCACTTTAGGGAGAATGGTTCTGGAGGAAAATCTTCCAGTTTTAGCCAGGAGAGGCCAGTGTCCCACCGTGAACAATGCCTTTTAACGGGAGGTGCCAACCAGGAAGGCAGAGCCCTTCACAGAGGGGCTTAGTGCTGAGGACACAGGCCCTCCAGGGCGAAGGGGCCAGAAGACCTTGCCAGGAAGGATGTGGAGGGAATCCTTGGAAAAGAGATCCATTCCACAGTTCCACTAGCACATGTCAGTCTGGTTTCCCACAACACATTCTAAATTTTACGTTCCTATCTCTGCCTCCTTTGATGAAAATGATCCATGTGTGTGGTCAGAGCTCTGAAGAATTGCATCTCTCAGTTGGCCACATCAAGTGAGTAATTGGGATCCTGAGGGACTTCATCTGCCCCTCAGAGCACAGGGTGATGGCAGACACGATGTCAAAGCTAAAGATGGACCTGGACTTTGACAGCTCCTCCATCAATCAGATTTACGTGGCCCTGTTTGGCTTCCAGGAAGCTGTAAGTGCTCTAGCTGGCCCCAGAAACCATGCTGGACCATAGAATTCACTCGCTATCTCTTCCTGTAGCACCCATTTCTTCTCGCCCAGTGAGCTTGATTTTATTCTTATACCCCATCTTCTAGACCCCAGTGTGACTCAGGATCGGCCTAGAGAAAGACTTGTTCAGAAGAAATATGTTAGGCAGAAATCCAGGGTAGGATGCCTAATATTTAATCTTAGGGAGGACAGAAGCAAATTAGAATTGGTAAAGATTTGTATTTGTTAAAAGTGCAACAGAATAGAGATCTGGATATTTGTGGTTTTCAGGTAAATAAGATTTTGAGGAACCAAAATAAGATTTTGAGGCCCCATTGGATGTTTGCCATGGACAACATCATACTCAGAGCAGTGCAGGCTGCGGTCACCATTCTCATCCCAGGTAAGTGCCCTCTTCTGTGATCAAGGTCAGCCTCAGGCTGTGAAACAGACCAGAAATATCCTCTGCATTCAACAGTTGTTGCTTTCTCTTTTCCATCTTGGCTTTATACTTCCCTGCAGTAAAGTGCAATTGAGTGTGGGGAGAGAGCTAGGGCTAAGAGTCAGCAATAAGAACATTCTCCTGGTGCTGTATTTACCAGCCCCCTGGGCATAATATTGCCCGCAGCCATAGCCCTGTGGCATCCGATCCCGTCAGATCTCGGAAGCTAAGCAGGGTCAGGCCTGGTTAGTACTTGGATGGGAGACCACCTGGGAACACCAGATACTGCAGGCTTGGGAGAAGGACCTGGCAACCCACTCCAAAAAAAATAAAAAGTCAGCCATTGAAAACGCTATGAATGACAGAGAACCACTAGCGATAATATTTCGCCTTTTGTAAGTAGGGTCACTATGAGTCAGATACCGACTCAACAGCACCCCACAACTGGGCATAATGAAGTGATTGTCTACAGGTTAAACTTCTGACCTAAAAAGGGAGTGTTGAGCTTGAGGAAAGGGGTCCTCCGGTGCTCTGGTACCTACTTCAGTGTGCACGCTCACAAATGCTTACAGGCGAGTTGATAATGAAATGGCTCAGTTTCTTGTCTTGGAATCATAGAAATCTATAAATCTATAGAAATCTTGAGCTTTTGGTGTTGTGGAGATCAAACCCAGGGCCTCATGAAGGCTAAGCACATGCTCTGCTTCTGAGCTATACCGCCAGCCCCAATCTTGGGCTCTTGTAGACTTTCTTTTTGAAATGTTAGAGCACCTTAATACCAAAATCACATGTCCTTCTTCCTACAAAGAGAGCATTTAGAAGAATTCTGTTGACACTGCCCCTTCCTCTCTTTACACTGGGCCCTTGCTGATCATCTGCCTACTCGCTGGATGTTTTCTGTAGCAGGCAGCAAGCAGAGCAATGGCCCGGTTGATTTTTAAGCCCTCATTGGATCACTCCATCTTTAATTCTCAACCACTTCATGCAGGGGGTGATCATCTTTACACTGCAAAGAGCTGAATGAAATCTCCTCTCCTGTAGTCAGCCAGGAATGCCCTGATGGAGCGGCACATGGGCTGGGCCAGCTTCTGAACTGCCTACTTTGCTGGCACAGGACGTGAACTACACCGTGGCCTCCTTGAAATGCTCTTTTGATAACTGTGCTCTGTGGTTTTGCAGAGCCTACCTCTGAGACTGAAGAGCTAGATGAGGACACAGAAGTGGAAGGGGACTGGCCCCTACTAGACCTGCCTGGCGGGAGCAGACGTGGTTCCACTGTGCAGGAGGCGCAGCATCTGAGCCTCCAGCTGTGCAAGCTCAGGCAGGAGACCAACAGGTGAGGACCTTCTGTCCTGTCCGCCTGGAGCAGGGGTGGGATGATGACCTGAACCAACAAGACAACTGGCTGAGTTGTAGAGGACCTCACAAAAGTCTCAGAAAGAGTGTCTTTGCCATCAATGAACTGGCAAAGGTTCTATTTGCAGCCTCAACTGAGGGATCTGAGGAATGCCTGCCTTTTACTATTAGGATTCAGGGAGGTATAGTGCCTTACCACAGGCCATCCAGAAACCTGCCATAATAAATGCGAGAGCATGAGTTTTCTGTCTTCCCCAAGATGGGGCCCCTGGCATGGCATGAGCCTCAGGAGGGGACAGCTGTAGCCTGCCCCTGCAGAAATAGCAGTTTGGGAGTCAGTATTTTGTGTAGCTCAAGATTCTGACCTCAAGGAAGTCTGCTCTCCTGTCTTTCTGGTAGTTTGTCATGATCCTCAGATAGGCATTAATGGCCTACCTTCACAATTGGGGGATCCTGGCACCACCATAATGTTCTCCCAAGTGCACCAGTCTGTTTTGTTCACTTCCTTGGATATAGTACGTGCTCAATAAATATTTGTTAAATGAATAAATAATGTGCCCTGGAGAGTCACATTATCAACGAGATTTTAAGAAACAGAGTCTACAACTATAGCAAACTATGTTGTAGTGTCAGAGCTGGGTTTGACTCAGAGAGACCTTATGTACAACAGAACGAAACACTCCCGGACACTGTGCCATGCCCAGCACTATGTTAGTGCTTCTCTGCTATTCACAGGGTTTTTGATGGCTGATTGTTTTGGGAGTGGGCTGCCAGGTCCTTCTCCTGTTTTTGCAGTGCTGAGGATCGAACCCAGGGCCTCAGTGTGCACAGAGCAGCACTCTACCAACTGAGCTAAACCCCAGCCCCATGGCAAACTGTCGTTGGTACTTATTACAAATATGTTGTTGCTAGATGGTCTTTGGTAATGCTCATTCTTACTTAACAAGGAGATAAGTAGCTGAGTCCACATGGGATGTCTGAAGTTTAATCTTAGGCAGATCTAATCATTTCTCTTTTAAAAGACCTGGAATTTTAACCACATGGTAGTGGTAGCAAAATTTTGAAAGTTTTAAAAGATGACAAATATGAATATTGGCAGCAAAAGTTAGCATTCCTTTAAACCTTTTTCCCATTAAGATTTGTAACCACCCAATTCATACGTTATATACGGGTTAAAAGGTTATTCCTCTTCACTGTTTTCTCGTCTCAGTAGACTTAGGAATTGGTTAAGGGGTGGTCTGCACATTAATGCAAATGGCTAACTAATAACCATGCAGTGTGCCTGTCCTCATGGTAGGAGAGGCCTTGGCTGTGCAGCAGTTTGGGCAGAGCTGGAGGAAGATTTCCACTTCCGGAGAGAAGGATGTGAGGTGGCTCACTAGTTTGATAGTGAGTGATAGGCCTGAGAACCCTTTCCACTAACCGGCAGGTAAGAGGAGGACATCTTGAGAGACAAAGATGAAGGCAGGCAGGGTGGAGAGGGAAAGAATTTCTTGTTGAGCACCAGTATTTCCTCCTTGCTGTTTTTCTGGGACAGAAGTGTTCACCTTTCCCTACCCCAGTTTGCCACTGAATGACCCAGGAGTACTCATATTCCCATCTGTTTACTTCTTACTGCAGTGACTTCTCGGGCAAAGTCAATAATGAACTTCAGTAATTCAAAGCTTAGGTCCCTATTTCCTAGTTCACCAGCATCAATAATATAAATGAATTAAAAGTGCATACAGTTAAAACAAAATCATCTGCTATACTAGGTACAGGAGCAAGCAAACCCAGCTAGACATGGCTCCAATCTTCCCTTCCCCAAGTGTGCTACCTCAGTTGGTGTGGGGGGACCCAGAAAGTTAAGGCCCAGGGTGCCAAGACCTGCCTCTCTTGCCCCAAGTAGCAAGACTGGGTGTCAAGAGACTCTCATGATGGGAAGAGCCCACTCTTTGTGACACAGGGTGGGACTCAAGGCCTTAATTACCTCGGCTTTAAAACTGGGCTTAGGAGAGAACTCTGTTTACTGCTTAGTGTTGTACGGCTTAAGTGCCTGAACTTGTTTGCAGTGCTGAGCACAGTTCTGGATTCTGTGGAGGCTACTCAGTGACCTGTGTAGGCCCCATGGAGTAGTGCTGCTCATCGTCCCTCCCTGGCCCCAGCTGTTAGCTCACTGGGTTAATTCTCTCTGTGAGGAGGGAGAAGCCTACCTATCCTACTGTTTGCTTTATCTGACTTAGGGAGCCAAGAGTTGGTAGTCAGATCATCCTTCTGGTTGAATTCTGCTGATCGATGTCAAATGCATTTTGGGTTCATGACCCATTTTTGGACAAAACTGTCTCAGTCCATTCAGGCTGCTGTAACAAAATGTAAATCTGCTGGCTTATAAACAGAAATTTATTTCTCACGGTTCTGGAGACTGAAGTTCAAGATCAAGGTACTGGCTACTGTGTCTGTTGAGGACCCACTTCCTGGTTCATAGATGGCAGTCTACTCATTGTCCTCACAGGGTGCAAAGGGCGAGGCAGTCTTCTGGGATCTCTTCTGTAAGGGCACTAATATCACCTCACGTCACCTGAGGCTCCAGCCTTCTAATGTCACCTTGGAGTTAGGATTTTAGCACAGGAATTTCAGGGGGACAGACATTTGGTGTATCACTAAAACATTTTCACAGTCTATGCACTGGTCTTTGTTAAGGGGAGAAAAACACAAGGAAGGTTCCCGTATACAGGCTAGAATCTGATTCACAACACTAACTGAAGAAACAACCCATCTGCTTCCCTCCACAGGCTCACTGTTGGGGCTGTGCTTTTTCTCCTAATCTCTAATGTTCAACAAATGTTTGAGTTGAACTAGATTAGATCAGTGTTGGGCTCTCTCTAAATGTTTTTTTTTTTTTCCAAATCAAACTTTTGGAACACCTAGTTCAAAGAGAGGGAGTACCAGAATCTTCTACAGCTAACTCTAGAACAGAAAACTCAAGAATTATATTACCTTCAGTTACAATTCAAATATAATGGTGAGTCATTTTCCATTTTCTCTGACTTTGGGGTACGTGGGGCGGGGGAAGAGATACAAACCACTTAAAATCTGGCTAATACTCTAGTGAGCCTCAAAGAAACAGCTGAGGCTATCATCTATTAGACCAGGCCTCTGGATTCTGGATGACTGACTACTCAGCAATAAAAAGGAACTACTGATATAAACAACAACACACAGCCATTCCAAATGCAGTATGCAAATAAAAGAACCATATTTGGGGGAACTAAGGAATAGGAAGGGGACTGGCAGGATGGGAGGTAAGAACAAAGTACCTTCTATATGTATATGTATATGAAAATGGCATAATGAAACTATTTGTATACATTGAACATACACTAATTTATGAATGGGCTGGGGTTTAGTTCAGTTGGTAGAGTGCTGCTCTGCACTCTGAGGACCCAGGTTTCATCCCCAGCACTGCAAAAAAAAAAAAAAAAAAAAAAAAAAAAACTAAAAGGGGAGAAGGACATAGCAATCTATTCCTGAAACAATCCCAAATCAGCCACTGAAAAACCCTATGAGGGTCATTATGAGTTGGACCCCAGCCCACAGCACCTAAAAACAATTTATGCATACTTTGCAAGCACTCTACCACTGAGCTGTATCTCCACCCTTTTTTTTTTTTGGGGGGGGGGGGGACCAGCGTCTTGCTAAGTTATGCAGACTACCCCTGGTCTAAAACTTGCGATTCTCCTGCCTCCATCTCCCAAGGTGCTGGGATTACAGGTGTGCCACCGGGCCTGACAATATACACTAATTTTAAAAAAGGCTACTTACTATGATCCTATTCATGTAGTACTCATGAATCCAAACGGGGAGGAAAGGGAAGAGATTACAAAAGGATACACTAGAACTTTCTTGGGATGATGGAAATGTCTGTATCTTGATTGTGGGAATAGTTCCATGACCACATGTATCAAAAATACACCCAGAAAGGGTGGCTTACTTCGTAAACTATCCCTTAGTATAGCCGAATTTCTCATTTTGTGCCTTTTGGACTGTGGATTAATACTACAACCCATTTCCTCATTTGATTTCCAGTACAGTTAGGGATATGCAGCCTAAGAAAACACATTTTAAAGATGGGAAACAGCATTTAAAGTAAGACCGATAACATCTTAAATTCCAAACTTACCAAAGGTATCATAGGTAAGGATGAGTCTCCTCTCTGGAAAGTGAATCTGAAAATTATGAATTGTGTAATATGTACTATAGCAGCTGAATGATACAAGTTTAATTTGTCTCCTTTTCACATCACATTTACACTCTCGATAGTTCATTACATCCACCTTGTTACTTTTGAAGCATCTTATGGTTATACGTTAGTATACAACAAAACAAATTTCTAATCATTACAGGTATTCAGGAGAACCCAGCACCCCATCACAGGCAGGAGACAAAGAGCTTATAGACTGGCTGCAAATACAATTGAAAAGGTAAATTTATAACCCAAAATTATTCCTATGATATTGTTAAAAAGCTGCTTATGTATTGAATCACTGTTGCAGATTATTGAAGAGGATTATATACACTTTCTGATATTCTTAATGATATCACCAAGGAAGATCTAAGATGCTTTAGAGTGTGGTAAGAGCTTCACCACAGTCTGTAGAATAACGTGGGTGTGTGCATGTTTTCAAATGAAAAAGTGCTGGTACTTCTCCCATCTCCTTGAAATTAATTCCCTTTCCTATGTCATAGAAAACACACTAGTCCCTAGAATAGTGTGGAGTTTTGCTAGGTTGAAGCTGGGAAAAAAGGCCAGGTGTGGCAGAAGGTGAGGCATGAGGTGCCAGTGAGCTAGGCTGGCATGGTGTGTGCCACAGTGCCCAGCCAGTGCTCTCATTCCCATAGCATTTTAAATAGCCAGCCCTCCTGTGTACCATGTCCTACCACTATGGGGGCACAAGTGTTACCTCCATACCATGAAGAGAACATACTTTTTGCTTTCCTTAAGTGTCTAAGGTAGAGACTGCACCTTGAACAGTAAATCCTGACAGAGAGAGAATGAGATATCCTATATCTGGGGTTTAAAGTTTGTTTTTCTGATAACTCTCGTTTCACAGCGGCAGTGTGGTCTCCCAGCACAGAAAAGCTCAGGGGCCCTCAGCAAGTGCACAGAGGGCTTAATTGTAGTGGGCTGAGCCCAAGAGCAGCGAAGGCTTCTGTTCAGGTACATCTAAACACTACTTACAAGACAAAGACCTTTGTTCCTTTAATTTGAGAACTTGAAGTTTTAAAGGCTGTCGTTACTGAAATGGCTTTTTAAAAAACCTTTTATAAATGTGTTATAAAGATTTATAGTCCTGTATGTAATGTGAACAGTAAGTCTATAGGACTTGCTGGAAAAGAAAACCAGTGGGTGTTTAAAATAAGAGGCTGAGAGTCACTCTGTTATTAACTAGTATAGTTAACAGTCCTTAAATGTGAATGGTAAAATTGATACAGATGTGACTGGCATTTAACTATTAGGTTTCCCCATTTATACATTAACCATTTTGTCTTTGAAACAAATGCGTAATATCTAAAAATGGAATAGTCCTTTCACCCCTTGCCTCACTATACAATTTTCTTATGGAGAAAGAGTGGTCAATGTGAACAGGCACACAAGGAATTTTTCTTCCATTTAGTAATTGAAGCTATTTTAGGCCTATATAAATGTAATACTCCTTATGATACTCAAAATAACATCTGCTAATGCAACAGTGTACAAACTGCATGCAATTACCCTCCCTTAATTTACATGCTATTTAGTTTTACAAAAGTTTCCAAGAATCATTTTCTGGATAGTTCTTCTTCAAAGAGTTCCTTACAGGTGCTGAGGACCAGCCCATCCATTGCACGCAGTCTCCAGTTAACTGACTGACTTAAACTTGATCCACTGGTTGGCACCACGCACTTCGAAAGGTGGATCGCTGCTATAGATGTGATAGCCCAGTTCCTCCAAAGGGGGCTCAGGATCAGCTGTGGCAAATTGGGCGGCATCCTCAATTTCTTTCCTCACTTCAACATCAATTTCCTAAACAGGTTACAGCACAAGATTTTTTTCAATCAATAGCAGCTTCAGTGCCAACTAGAACTCTATTCAGAACCTGTTGCTAGTGTCATTGTTAACTCTTGTACTAGAAGTACTGACAGTTGCTAATTTTGAAGATTTAATTTTCTTAAATGACAAAATTATATGGGAAGATACTGTAAGGGCACTATATGAATTACAAACCCAAAGTGTATTTTTAGGGAAAAAAAAAATGTTTTTTTTTTTTTTTTTTTTGCCAGTGCCACTGTCCTATAACAACATATACTTCATTGTCAGCAGAAGAACCTGGGAGAATAGCCCTATCACATGCTTTCTGGGCTTGGCGAACCTCATCCATGACTCTGTGGCCACCAAGGGGCAGCAATGTTTTGTGACAAGGAGAGAGAAGTTGCTGAGGAAGGAGAGCCACCCTTTAAAGCTGGACTTGAAGCAACTGTACCTTTAATTCTTCAACACTGGCAAGATTGCTGTTCACCATTCTGTCCTTGAGAAGCATAATAGGATCACTCTTACTTCTTACTTCCTGGATTTCTTCTCGTGTACGATAACTATGGGGGAGGGAGACACAGTGATGGTCAAGAATAGTTCCTGTGGGGCAGACAGCTTAGTGAAGTACAGAAGTACGTTTCTGAAAGAAAATGCATGACAGTACTGATGTCACTGGGGGAATGGCACGGGTATACTTTCAAAACACAATCTGGCAGCCTATATCTCCTATAGAAAACTGTATACTGTAACTCATAGGGCTGGGTTTTAGATTGCTTCTTTGATCTGGAAGTAGTCGAGTATGAAAGAAGTATCACCTGTTCCACCCCTTTGGGTTCCTGTGTTTCACATGGCCGGAAGCAGCAATGGTAAGACTTAGAGGCCTTAGAGCCAGGCACCATGACACATGCCTATAATCCCAGCAACTTGGGAGGCAGGAGGACTGTGAATTTGAGGTCAGAGGCAGCCTGTACTACTTCATGAGACTCTGTCTCATAATGAGAAGGCTGGTGGTGCAGCTCAGTGATAGAACACTTGCCTAGCATACATGACACCCTGGATTCAACCCCCTATGAGTACAACTGGGAGCAGGGGGAGAAGTCTTTGAGGCATCAGAATGTCAGGCAGAAAATGCATTTGCCTTGCTCCCCAAGACCCCAAAGTGTGGCCAGCAAAAACTTGGACAGCAGGTTTTCTGATTCTTGCTTCTACAATATACCCTTTCCTTATGCCATATTTGAAATAACATGAAAAGCAAGGGTTATGTCACCTTTTAAGACAGAATTACATAAAGTACATTTTCCCACATAACTTAGTCTCTACAGTTTCCATTAGTCCATTCTACAAAGGCTCATTTGACTTCTTTTGTGTCAAACCTGCAAATGCAGAATTATATGCTAGGGCAACTAAATGAAAAAAACCTCACTGTCCTAGTGGAACCTAGCCCTTCTGATACATTTCAACTTACTGAACATCCTGTGTATAACCAGTCTGCCTCATTCTCCACAAGCCAGAACATTTCCAAAGCCTGATTCTCTTCAGGTAGAGCATGCCATGCATGACTATGGGGTAATGCCTACATATAAGAAGCTAAATGCCCCCCAAATAGACCATTCTATCAGACCCATTTTTATGTAAATTCCCTCTGCAATTTAGTTACATATAGTTACATAATGCTCTCTTAAAAATCACTGCTCATTTTAATTCATATTACATTTTTATAGGGACTTTCAGGATACTTTTTATATTGGAATCAATTTACTAGGAATAGTGCCTTCAGACTAAGACTCAAATACCTACTAGATGCCAACAAAACTAATTTGATTAATGAGGTGAACTTATATCTGGCTTCAAAAGAAAATGTTAAAATGCTTTGCCTTTTCATGTGAGTAGCACCAGTCAACCCCCACACTCAAGATTCCCCATGACTCTACCTGACTCCAGGGTCACTCATACTGTGTCCATGGTAACGATAAGTCTGCAGCTCCATCAGGATGGGGCCCTAAAATGTAACCCATAAATGGTTAGATGACAGGAACAGCATGCCAACAACCCTTGGCCTCCAACAAAGACACTCAAAGCAACTATACATTCTCATCAGATTTTTTGTTTTTCAGTACTGAGGTTGAACTCGGGGGTCCTCACACACTAGGCACCCCCACATACCATCCCCACTTTATTTTGAGACACAGTCTCATTAATTTGAGCATGCTGCTGCTGCCTCAAACTTGCAATGCTCCTGCCGCAGCATCCTGAGTTGCTAGAAATACAGGCATGTGCCACCGCATCCAGCCTCATACTATCTTCTATAAGTCAGCTGACTTGTAAAGAATTTCTCCCTGGTTGACTGATTCTTCCTGTTAGGGTCACTATGAGTTGGACCCAATTCCACAGTACCTATGTACAACAGAACGAAGCCATCCCTGGTTCTGTGCCAGGCACATATTATTATTTATGTTGCAGACACTGTGCTTCTTAACATGTATTTACTGCATGTTTCATTCTTATTTTTACTAGCAACTTCACGTAGACCTCATTTGGCGTGCAACAGAAACAAATGACCTCTGATACCTAAGGCCTATGGCTTTGCTAGGAGTCTGGCCGACTTGTTCATGCTACACTGTCCCCTTCCAGATGGCTTTGAACACTGAAGGAAGAAGACAGATGGAGGAGCCCTGGGTAGTCTGGTGTGGTAGTAAAACACTAGGCAACACTTGCCTAGCATGTACAAGGACCTGGGTCCAATACCCTTAATACTGCTAAATAAATAAAATATTGCTAGAAATCTTTAGCCCAGAGGCCTAAAACAAAGTCTTTAGAGAATCTTACCTTTCCAGATCTACAATAGGCAGCTGCAAACCTTGTCGCCTCTCGGACACACAGGATATCCATTCCATCTACCTGTTGTTAAAGATGGAAGGCACAGAGCATAAATTGAACTGTGAAAACCCACTCCCCCCCCTTTTTTTTTTTTTTTGCAGTGCTAGGGAATCGAACCCAGGGCTTTGCACATGCTAGGCAAGTGCTCTTCCACTATGCCACACCTCCAGACCTCCCATTAAGACCTTTTCATTCATAACAAAATGAAATTCAAGTTCTGCTAAGACTGTTAAGAGCATGTGTGAGGGCATCTAGCTGACCCAGTGAGGTCCTGGATGTTCAACAGGTATCCTTACCCTCAGCCCAGGAATAAAATCTCCTCTCTTGTAGTAATCCGTACTGGCTGCTGCTCTCTCAACAGATGTTCCCATTCCATAGCGGTTGTTCTCACAGATGAAAATACAAGGTAATTTCCACAGTGCTGCCATGTTGTAAGCTTCAAATATCTGACCCTAGAAGTGTTTATATAAAAAGTTCAAGGGGTTCGTTGTTTATTTCTCTAGAATCCAAATCATCATCCATGACAGCTGCTGTTCTGTCTGGCACAGAGAGCCTTCATAAAGGCTGAAAAGCCTCATCATCTAAAACCAAGTTTCTAGTGGTGAAGGGAAAGGAATGTGTGCGTTTGGAGTGGTGGGGAGAACAGTGGACACCATACTCTTGCACCCAAGGGGACTGACAAACCAAATACCACTGCTTGTTTCTTTAGGGCCCCACTAGTAGTAAAGAGCACACTGAAAGATCAACATATAAAAAAATGTGTGGCTGCCCAGTAGTTTTACACTTTTATTAATCAGACCCAGTGGATAATTGGAGTGACCAGCATCTGAGAAAGAGCATCTAGGACAGGGCATTCCATAGACTGGTGATTATTTGGATCAAGACAAGGCAAGCAAAGAAATGAATAGTTCAATAGTTCAGGGGTCAGGCACCAGTATAGGAATTTGACATTTTCCTAGCACTTAAGAGAATGAATCTGTATTGACAGTGTTGGTTTGCAAGGGGTTAGAAATTTAAAAAGGTCCACCACAGAGCAATTGTGAAGCACTAATATAGAGCAAGCCTGCAGCTGC
>VMDO01023077.1:15808-32405 GCA_007922755.1 Pedetes capensis
GGATGGGAGACCGCCTGGGAACACCAGAAGCTGTAGGCTTGGGAGAAGGACCTGGCAACCCCCTCCCAAAAATCAATCTGCCATTGAAAACCCTGTGAACAGCAGAGAAGCACTGACAATAGTGTTTCCCCTGTTGTACAGAGGGTCGCTATGAGTTGGATACCGACTCGACGGCACCTAACAACAACAACAACAATATAGAGCAAAGGAGCTTCTTCACAGGAGCATGCCTGTATAAGGCTCTGGGGAAACATGCCAAGAGATAAATCTCTAATGTGGCCATAAAGCAAAATGTTAGCCTGTCATATGAAATGCTATTTCAACTGATAAGCAAAACACTATTTCTTTACAAATTCAACTATGACCATTTTAATGCTTTAGAAATAAAACTAATTGTTGTCAGAGAGGTAAGAGCTATACTTACCTGATTAGCAGCGCCATCGCCATATAATGTCAGGCAGACCTCGTCTTTTCCATTGTACTTGCAGGCAAGAGCAATCCCAGCTCCCAGGGGCACCTAACATTAAGGATGACCAAGAAAGGAACCACAGAAATCCTTGAAAGGAGTAATGCTCTTAATTTTAACTTCTGGACAGAATTTGGGACAGGAATTACACCGTTGCTATGATTTCTTTTTACCTGTCTCTATTCACCCACCTTGGTATTTTCAACAAACCAGCAAAGTAGCATGAATAAATACTATATTCTGTCTCAACCAGTGGGCAATGACATTTCTACACCCAAAAATTCAACTACTAACCCTACAGAGTCAAAAATGAAGCCTAAATATAAAAAATACAAATACAGTCTTACCATATTAGCTATACCTGTATGCTACTAATACTGGTGAGAACAAGGACTCCCAATTGATTAAAGTGGGTTTTGGATTATGACTAGGCCCAGATTCTGATCACTTGCCTCTTCTAGTTTGGCCCCAGTGTCAGCATTGCCAAAGAACAGGCAGAGGTAGGGCGAGTTGATGTGATGAAGCAATTAATGTACTGAAACCTAAATAAAAGGGTGAAGGGATAGCTCCACCACTAGAGGCTCTTGCTTACTTATAAAGCATAACGAACACCTAAAAGAATAAATTTTAAATCACTGTCCAAATTTACTGAATAATTACTCAAATGGTAAGGTTAAGAAGCAATAGGTCTTAAAGTGACCTGAGAACTGAAATCCTTCAGAGAGATGTTCTCTAGGGGGTGAAAGTTTCTGAAGACCTAGGCCAGGATCAAATCCACAGAATGTGACCCTCCTTTTTGACTACCTGAGCTCCGACGATGCCATTACCCCCGTAAAAGTTCTTGGCATACATGTGCATCGATCCTCCTTTCCCTTTAGCACAACCTCCTCTTCGTCCTAGAAATAGTGGAGCACACATGGGCATGAAAAACCAACTACACAAAGCAAACAAAACCACACCCCAAGTCTTCACCCCTGAACCGATTCAATTGTCTAAGCCTCTGTCCCTAACCTTAACCCTTCATGCACACACACGTCCCTCCTGTCTCCCTACACTTTGATAAGGGAGGTCAGACTACGTCCATGCCCTCGACCATTCCAGCCATACCTGCTCTCTAACCACTTATTGTCTTCAGCTGTTAGTGTAGTATCCTGGATGTTTTTTTGGCCAACTACTCACATCTTCTGATTTCTCCTATACTGGTACACCAAGTAACTCAAGGGGGACACGGAGGAAGGAATATCAAAAAGATTCCTAGAATCTACATTGCCTACCACAGAGTACTTCAAGTCAATTCGCTTTCTGTTACTGCTAGATTCCTGCTGGTATGCCTGAGTAATAACGAGCCCTATTCTGTGTAGCAATAACTTTTTAAGAATTTTTTACCTGAGGGGCCAGATTACCTCACAAGTAGTTTACTCAAAAGCACAACAGAGCTATCAGAACACCAAATCAGAGGATTTGGTTTTTTAAACTCAAAAATGTGGTTTTTGTTTTGTAGTACTAGGGAGTTGAACCCAGGACCTCACACATACTAGGCAAGTGCTCTTCACTGGGCTGCACTCTCAGTCCCTATTTTTTATCTTGTGACAGATTCTTGATAAGTTACACAGGCTGCCTCTGGCCTTGAACCTGCAATCTCCTACTTCAGCCTCCCAAGTTGCTGGGACTACAGGCATGCGCCACAGTGCCTGGCTCAAAAAAAGTTTTTAACACTAACTCATAATGGTCAGCAACTTAATGGGAGGTATTTGAAAATTTATACCACTCGCTTCCTCTTTCTGTAAATCGACAGCAAACCTGTTAGCTCTGCAAGAATTTCTCGAACAGAAAGGCCCCGAGTGAAGGTGAAGCCATGAGCCCGATAAGCTGTGATGAGATGGTCTGTGGGATTTATGCCAGCCTCGAGGCCCACACAGCAGGCTTCCTGAGGTAAAAGAAGAAACCATGAAGCAATATGGTGCACATTTCTGGATAAGAAGTTTCTAGCACACTGGCTGAATCACATGGGCTAGTAGAACTGGTCATTAACAACAGAAAGGTGGGGCACAGTGGCTCCTGTCTGTCATCCCAGCCCTCAGGAGGCTGAGGCAGGATCAATGAGAGTTCCAGGCCAGCCTGGGCTACAAAGTGAGACTCTGTCTCAAAATAACCAAATAATAACAACAAAACCCCACATACCAACCAGATGGCAACATTATATTTTGTTCAGTATGCCCCCCCCCCCGCAGGGTTGAACCCAAGGCACTGTGCATGTGAGGCAAGTGCTCTAGCACTGAGCTGCACCCCCAGCCTCCTCACTTATTTATTTTGCAGTACTTGGGGGTTGAACTCAGGGCCCTGCTCATGCTAGGCAAGTGCTCTACCATTGAGGAGCAACTCCAGCCCCTACTTTACTTTTTTATTTTGAGATAGGGCCTCACTAAATTGTGCAGGCTACTTCTGGCCTTGAACTTGTGTTCCTCCTGCTTCAGCCTTTATAGTTGCTGAGATTACAGGCATGTACCATATCTCCCTATTACCACTGCTCCCTATCACTGTTCTCCATGTTTTGTATACCTGGCTTCCTTCACTCATTTATTCAACTTCACTGGGTCCTGTAGGCCTTCGAATCTGTAACCCTTGGCCTAAACACACAAAGCAACAAACCAACAAAATAACCCTTTCTCCCAACAGTGTATACAACAGAGGTGACTGGGATGCCAGAAAGCTTTAAAATACTAAAATTCTACAAGGTGATGCAGGATATCACCATGTTATATGTGAATGAGTGCCTTAGCCTTAGCTTCATAGTGGGCTTTGGCATTCTAGTTTTTACTCTAAAATATCAGGCTCAAATGATGATGACACAAAAGGCAGGGTAAAAACCAAGAAATAGAAGCCATACTTAAATACCTAAGTAACATGCCTTTTTCGTAAACCTACCACTTACCTGACCATCACACAAATGACAGAAACCACGAATAATTTTCTGTTTATACAGCTGATCTGCCTTTAACTCCATTCGGCGCACAGTCTGCATCATCCTGTAGTATTTGAGCCCATCCTCCCTGGTGAGCACTGTTGTGACAGGAGGACCCTCTTCCAGTCGGTGAAGGTCACACTTCTGAAATGCAGCAAGGCGGTCATCCGCCAGTAACTATATCACAAACACTGCCAACTCATTCTAAGATCCAACACTGTTGCAAATAACATTGAACTCAAAAAACAGCAAAGGATCACATTAGTAGGGCTTCATATAGCTTCTGATTCCTTAAATCTATAAACCTTACCGTGCAGTGGGATGGGGTTTTGGAGGATGTAAATCTTTCTAAGGTGATTTTCACTGAGTTAACTGAATTAAAGGTTGATAGATAAATTCTCAAAGAAACATGGAAGAACCTTCTTATTCAAATATCTCACTGAATCATATCCTAAACTTTGGAATAGTTTTCTGTTATTTGTTAAGCCCCTCTTTCCTTGAACTGCCAGTAAGCTGCTAAGAAAATCTCTCAGTTCTGCTAAATTTCTCTGAGCCTCTGATTCTGGAACACTTGGAAGAAAATAACAGAGAAGCACCAATATCGAAATGTTCTAAAGGTAAAAACTAGGTATCAGAGTGAACTTGTGGGAAAACTATTAACAAAAGGAAAATCTCTCTTACCTTAATTTCAAACGTAGCATCATTTGCAAAGTTACGGGATGCCACTACCACTCTGCTTGCCTAGAAAGACAAAAGTATACAAATAAATCAGCACATTGTTACTGGTAGTTATTTTAGGAAGTCATTACTATCACTGATCAGTTATCAGGATGCAGTCATGGAACTCTGATATGCCCCAACATGTCGGTGAGCTGCTTTTCTGTTCATTATGCTGGTATCTTCCTTGCCTTCCAAAACGAATCCATGCTTTGGCCAATGAAACACAATCATACCTGTATCTGAAGGCAAAGAGAAAAGTTGCAAAAAGCCAAAACCAAACCCATCCGCTTGGACACTTTGTTTTCAAAGACATCACAGTGAGAATATAATGAAGTTAATGACCATATTGCTATTCTTAGTCATAACCTGATACCACTCATCTGAGCAATCAAGATGTTCACTTTCAAAATTACACTTCAGATAAAACTATCAGTTCATCCCTATTCCAGGCAAACTTTACTTCTCTATGACGGATTTGTAAGGACAAATAAACTATTCAGTTTAAGATCAATACACTAGTAAGACACATACAAGATGAAAGCAAAGACACATAAGCCTCTGACTCAAGGGAGAAATGTGCTGTAAAACAGTGTTCCTTTGATGGGTGGCTATCACTGCTTAGGGGCAATGAGTCCTTTCCACTCATACAATTGGCTCACAGCCAAAGTATTCTACGTAATGGCTCAAGTTCAGGTTAGACCACAAAAACTTAAAATTTGTATTACCGTCCTACTTTAGCCACTTTCTGCTACATGTTCATATACTGACATGCAACCAGCATGATTTCTTTTCATGGAGACTTGAAGCACATTCATCAGATCCCATAAAAAGCATGTTTGCTATGTAATACAGTATATTTTGTTACCATCCACTGGATGGACTAGACTTGGTCTGGGTGAGAAGAATTAAGATCAGTCTCCTAAGTGTATCTCTAAGTGTCTGAGCCTATAGACAGAAAGCTAGTATTTACTTAATCTCTTCACCTTATCTATAGGGGACACATTCCAAGACCCTCAGTAAATGCCTAAAACCACAGGGAGTACTGAACCCTGTTTATGAACATTGTAATCTTTAGACAGTGGAGCTGACAGCTGAAGAGGGCTCCTCAGTGACCGACAGGCAGGTGGCATACAGAGTGGATACCTGGACAAAGGGATGATTTGCATCCTGAGCTGGACAGGGCAAGATTTCATCACACTATTCAGAACACCACATAGATTAAAACTCATATTGTGTCTTTCTGGAACTTTCCATTAAATGTTTTCAGACCACAGTAGACCTCAGGCAATTGGAACCAAGAAAAGCGAAACCACAGATAATGGGGGATTACTATAGCATTATCTGATAAAGCCAACAAAGACAATGACTCTGACAGAGGAAAAAACTCTTAAGTAATAAGAATTAATAGGAATAAATGCTTCAGTTAAGTTAGAGGCAGACAGAGGCCGCTTATACATCTAAGAATGAAAAAAATTAGGAAGACATAAAGCTGGGAAGGTAAGGTAGCAAACAAAAGGTCAAGTTTGGCAAACATGAAACATATATGCTATTTTGGGGCAGTTAAATTATTTTGTGGAGCCAGAAATATTTATTGCATTACAAAATAAATTTCTAGGTACAACTACAGAAACTAGTTTTTGGAACAATTTAAAAAGAGAAACCAAACCAGCCAGGCAACAGGAACATAGAAATGGTAAATTCTTTCTTAATTACAAAGTCAAAATAACGAAGAATGATGGATGGTGCTATACAATAAAGAGCATGAAGGGCAAAAAGTGCGACTGCCCAAAAGCTACTTACTTTCTCCCCTCATTTCAATATTGTGAATCTCAAAAATAAGCAGAACCACTAATATAAAATGAGCAAAAGGAGCAAAAATAAGCTAAAGAAGGTAAAAGTCATATCAGAAGTATGAGTATTATAAGTTTTAACTGACAGTGTTAAAAAGATAACTTCATTCATTTTCTCTAGAGAGCTACAAGATGGTTCTCTTTCAGAGGGGATTCTTTTTTTCTTTCTTTTGGTGTTGGGGGTTGAACCCCATGGCCTGCTCTACTACCGAGTCACATCCCCAGCCCCCAAATGAGATTTCTCTTTGACAGAGACCATGAACCACAAATTCAACAAAAGATAAACTTCAAAGTTTTATAAGACATAGGAACCATTCCAGTGAAGAGGGAAAAGTATTTCAAAAATTCCACAATCTACCAGTGTAAACCAAAAAACCTTACCTACTATGCAGAAAGCCAGAAGGTCACTGGCAATAAAGATCTCTCAAAAGGAATCATAACAGAAACACAAACAATAAGAATTTTTTAAAAATTTAAGTGTTCCTGGGGGGTTGAGTATAGGGCCTCATACATGCTTTGCAAGTGCTCTAGGGCTGCTGAGCTGCACCCACAGCCCATTTTTTTACCTTTTCTTTTGAGACACAATCTCACCAAGTTACGCAGGCAGCCTCTAGCCTGGAACTCTCTATCCTCCTGCCTCCACCGCTACACTCAGCGAGAATAAAATTTTTAAATGCAGTTATCTTCTTCCATGAAATAAGAACTTCAAAAACTGTCAACCTCATTCAAAAGAAAAACCACAATTTTGTAAATCATTAAACACTCTGTGATGAGACAACAGCAATCAATAAACCTGAGAAAAGAGATAAGTCTCCATACTTTCTTCATCTTAAGAGGGAAAAGAAAAGCTAAGAGAATAAAAAATGAACAAGGAAGACATGCATAGTCCTGGGAGGGAAGATAAGGGGACTAATTTGAGGCAGAAGTATCACAGCCTTCAAACCAATTGCCTAATCTTTCTCCCTCTTTCCACTGAGTATCACACAGGTGGTGTGAGTTTAGATACACAAGTTTGCGTAATTTGGGTGAGCCACCGCTTATTATGTCAGGATTTTTTAAAGGGTTAAATTTTAAAAAGTCTTTTCACATGTACCATATGAAAAAGTAAACACCTTGATGTATTTCATTATACACACTTACATAAGAAGATATCCACTATTATGAAGAATTATAAAATATAAAGAGTTGACAGAGTTTATTACTCTACCCTTTTACACTACCAGATGAGAAAATAACTGGGTACTTTCTAAGGTGACTTCATCTCTGGAATTCAATTTTCTTCCTACGGTAAGGTGAGGAAAAAGAACCCTGCAAATATAGGAAATAATAAATCCAACTTTCAGAAGCAACCATAAACCTACACTAAGTGTCTAACAGTAAAGATGTAAGGATGTTTCTGAACTCTTAACTCCTAGTACTGCCCTCTGTATCAATAGCTATCCCCAAAGGGGAGAACATCTCTTAAAAGGAGAAACTACTAGAAAAGTATGATCTTTAAAAATTGTTTTCAAATTCCAATTCAACTTCTCAAAACCTTCTAAGTTTGATTTCAGTAGCATCTTTGAAATTCTCCTCTCCACCGTTGAATTGTGAAGCTTTAATAACAAAGCTTCTATTTGTTTCCCCTTATATTCCTTATCCAATCTCAAAGCTATGAGAAAACTTCACCTTTAGTTAACTTCTGCCCATAACTAAGAAACTGTATAATGTTGAAAACACGTTTCTGTTACTTATGTTCAACTAACCTAGTCCTCGGGATTAAATGATACAAAGCATGTGAACATTCTAGCCTAGGGCCTGGCACATAGTAACAGCTTGACGTATCTATATGCAGAAACATGTTAACAGGAAGTGTGCTTTGTTTCGTTATGATTTAAATGTGAACAAAGTATCTGAGTAATTAAATTGAGTGTCTTTTTACTAAAGGGATTCCTAGAGCAGTACACTTCCGACCTGCTGTCTGTACTAAGCACAGTTGCACCAAATTCTGGGTAACTTAGTAGAACCAGAATGACAACTCAAAGCTTGGCAGCAATTATACCCAGAAACACTATCAGTGTGGCTAGAGATCAAAACGCTAGAAGCCTAGGTAAGCTGGGGGCCATAAATAGTCTTAACCTCTAACTCCAAAACTCCTAAGATCACTCCTGTTTTCTTTAGCTATTTTTACCCTAAGTCTCTGTGTGTTTAAGGGTGAAGGTAGTTTCCTGTGGGTTCTGCTTGATTGCTCTTAAACCGCCAAGAAAAGCCCAGATGTTGAGGGAGGGAGAGGAGAAATGTTTGGTTTTGGAGAGCCTGACTCCATCTGAACCCTCCTAAGAGCCTAAGTTCAACAAATGTACACCACACTGAGCACTCTATAAATCAATAATACTATTCACATACGGCGCCGACTTTGTATCAGGTGCTATTCGGAGAGGTTCACACACCGGTCACTCGCTGAATCCTCACGATAACCCCAACGAGGCAGGTACTCTTAACTATCTCCCTTTGAGAGATGAGGGCAGGGGGCTCCAGGACGTTTAAAAAGCCCTTTTTGGGGGTGCCTGGCTAAGATCACAGGGCCAGTAAGCGATGAGCCCAGTGTCTGGATCCCGAGCTCTACGTACTACACAGCCTGTCAGCCTGGAGTAATGAAATTAGGAAGATCTGAAATGAGTGGAGTCAACTGGCGACTGGAAGCAGCCCAAGCTCCGCCTAGCCATAGCCAGTAAACCAACGGGCAATGCTTCAGCACTCCTGCCAGCCCGGCGCGGAGCTGGGCCGGTGGGGGTGGGGGACGAGGCGCACCCCAAGTTCCACGGACCTTGGAGGGCTCCCCTCCTCCCCAGCCCACCCCTCAGGCCTGGCGCCTGCTCCCGGCCTCCCCTCCCGGGGCCAGGAGCGGAACGCAGCGCTTGCAGCCTAAAGAAAGGTGCGCGGCTCCTCACGCTCCCGGCTCCTCACGCTCCCTCCTCCCAGCGCCCGACCCTGGGCGGCTCTCAGCCGCCCGGTCTGAGGCCCGGCCCGGCCCGCGCCCCACCCCGGCCCGGCCCGCTCGCCCAGGCCGCCTCACTGGTTTCTGGGCAGCGCCGGACAACACACGGGAGACAGCGGCCAGCATCTTCCTCATGGGGCGAAAGGCGGCGGCGGCGACGCCCAACGGCTCAAAAGGAACGGCTCGGATGCCCCCGAGTCTCCTTCAGGCGCCCGGAGCCCAGGCCACGCCTTCAACGCAGTGACGCAAGTCGGAATGCCGTCGTACGCCGCGCCAGTCTGAGAACCAACCAGGACGGCCCCCGCAGCTTGCCCCGCCCACTGGGAGGGCCTGAGGCCTGCCTAAGTATTTGTGCCAGGGGGCTGGGCGGTGGGGTGCTGCGGGCTCCTCCTGTCACCGCTCCGGAGGCTGAGGAGGTGGGAACCTGAAGCGCTGGCATGGGAAAGCGGGGAACCCGGGCAGGCAGGGCCTGCCGCTCGCATCCGACACTGCAGGCGAGCGGGAAAATCGTACTGGCCGGGTCTGCCGTGGGGCTAGTCGAGCCACTGGTGCGATTCTGCAGCCTTGGCTCAGAGCACAAAACAGTGAAAGGTAGCAACAGGGACGGGGCCCAAGGACGGACTGTTCTGCCACTAACTAGTCTTCAAAAGATCACGAAACAGTTGCAAAATGTTGTTCTCCTCTACTTGAGTGAGAATCCAAAAATCGACTCCCTATCTAAATGTTGGGGAGAAGGACCTGGCAATCCACTCCCAAGGCAATCCCAAAACAGTCAGCCATTGAAAACCCTATGAGGGTCGCTATGAGTCGGACACCGACTCCACGGCACCTAACAACAACAACAACAACATCTAAACATTGAGAATTGACCGATAGTTCAGTCTTAGCTTTTTGACAGCTTTTGATTCTTTTGGTGGGGACTCACAGTTGTAGACAACAGCACAATGGATGTGAGTTATTCTATGCATTAAACTTGGGAAAAAGCAGAATATTGCATCTCCTGTGGGTCAGTGTTACTGGAACACTGTAAAGAGTTAAGACACAGGACTTTATGAGAAAGTTATGTTGAGTTAACAAATTAACCTCAAATTATCAGTGCATTAGGATAACAGACGTTGATTTTCTACTTATATGTCCAGTATGGATTGGCCCAGGGATATTGCTCAGGAACCCACTGGGATTTAGCTCAGTTGGTAGAGCGCTGCGCTGCAGTCTCTGAGGTCCCGAATTCAATTCCCAGCACTGCAAAAACGGGAGCAGGACCTGGCAATCCACTCCCAAGGCAATCCCGAAACAGTCAGCCATTGAAAACCCTATCAGGGTCGCTATGAGTCGGATACTGACTCGACGGCACCTAACAACAACAATATTTCAGTGGGAGAAGGACTTGGTTACCCACTCCCAATCAATCTGCTATTGAAAACCCTATGAAGAGCAGAGAAGCACTGACAAAAGTGTTTCCCCTGTTGTACAGAGGGTCACTATGAGTTGGGTACCGACTCGATGGCACCTAACAACAACAACGACATTTCAACATATGACCTCCATGGTCAATGCAGCAGAGGAGTGAGCGAATAAAAGGTCTCACGATAGCTCTCACATGCTTTGGCCTAGTTGTCCCCTTTCCCTAGTGCACATTTGACCTGGAAATGGCAGCTCAGTGAACTGTTCTGTCATCCTCAGAGCTGTGCCTCTGCAACAAGGTAGATCTCTCAGCTGGGAGGGAGGGCCTTCTTTGGAGACTGTATCTCTTTGCAAGGGGCAGCGGCTGCTTCTGAGATTTGCCTTTTCCATTTCCTTGTGCATTCTCTTTATCTCTTTCTGCTCTTCCTCCAATGCTCTGCTATGTGAAGAATGAAATGAATGCCAATCATGGTGGATTATAACCCAAAGAATAAAATAAATAGCCACAAATCCTTTGCAATTACATAACTGAATAAGTAAGTGGGGAGGAAAGAGTAACTTTTCCTTACAGCAGAATTCCAATTAATTAATGTAAAAGGAATGCTGGAAATAGAAAATCACAATTTGGCAAAGACCCCAGTCACTGTTGGCAGGCAAGAATTATCAGCAGGAGAGGCTAAAAGTAGTGGGCGAAAGTATGATGAGAAAGAAGACATTTGCATAACCCCAAAATACCTCCCAGCAAGAAATCTATTCATTAAAAAGATTAAAATAGCAACTTTGCAGTAGAGAAGCAAAGGAATCCATTTTTTGATGACTAGGATATTTTCATTGCACTCAAAATTTTTTTTTGAAGAAATTTCAAAGCCAGAGTTAGAAGCAACCTTGAAAGTGAGGGATGCTTCAGGATGTCGTATCAGGTAGTGACAGGTTATAGTTGTAGCTAACAGTCAATAACTATGGGCTATAGTAACATTGGGGCTGGGATTTAGCTCAGTTGGTAGAGCGCTGCACTGCAGTCTCTGAGGTCCCGAGTTCAATTCCCAGCACCACAAAAATGGGAGAAGGACCTGGCAATCCACTCCCAAGGCAATCCCAGAACAGCCATTGAAAACCCTATGAGGGTCGCTATGGGTCGGATACTGACTTGACGGCACCTAACAACAACAACATAGTAATGTTATATGCACTAGAACATTCACAGAGGACTCCTGTGTCTGGAAGGGAGGCCAGGAAGATGAAAGAGTTGCATAAAGGTAGGGACCTGAGGAAGAAAAACTCTTTCCTTCATCTTGGGTGAAAAAGGAGACAAGGAACTTTGCCATGTAATCCCTGCTCCCAGCACTCGCCAGTTTATGACTCACTTCTCTGGATGACGCAGGCAGATATAGATTAGAGATCCTATAATATGCCTTTTGACTTTTCCTTTGCAAATCACCCTAAAAGTACTGGATAAAGCTGAACTTTAAGGTAAATCATGGTTCTTAACATGCCTTTGGTTTTCTTAATGAGAACAACCCCCCAGTGAATGGAATAAAATAGAACAATCGTATACATGTGTCAGAAAAGTGGCAAATATTTGTGAATGTCTTTGATGTGCCAGGCACCATGCTGGGGAAAGGATTATGGCTAGGGGCCTGTCTGACCTAGGAACCATTTAGATGTTTTGCACAACTATAACACACAATAAAATAAAAATGAAAATGAAATGCAGCAAACCAATTTAATCATATATCAAGTTATTGGCATAATTCTCAGAGAAGGACCCCAAGTTACTTAACACCATGGGCATATGACTGTGCCTCCTCACTAGGGTATATACTCAGGACAAAATAAACTGCCAGATAAATCTTAAATTCTTTTCCATTGTCAGTGTTCCTATTATTATCATTATTATTTTTGGTGTTATGGATCAAACCAGGGCCACCTCAGCCCTATCAACGTTATTGTCTGAGATTACGTACAGACCTCTTTGTGCATATGTGCACAAACACAGAGTGAATATATAATTATGTTAATGTCATTAGAAACCAGGATTTCAGCACAAAAGAGACCCAAACACAAAGCCCAAGAAGTTCAAGCCTAGTGGTCTTGGATTTGAATTGGAAAAATTAGCATAAATTCCTGATTATGCCCCAGCCCCCACATACTGAAATTTTTATGGAGGTTATATGATGTCTTGGAGTAGTAACAGTCGTGGCAGTGTTGAGGAGGTTTGTAGGAGTCATAGAAAAGCGACAAGATGGGCCCCAAGTTGGTCATTGTTACAATTGGTTCATGACATACTTCTCTGTTGCATATATTTGAAATTTTCTCATTGTAGAAAGAGCGGTGCATGTGCTAAGCAGTGATTAAACATTCAACATTAAATATATCTTCAGTCAACTTAAAACATCCACATTCTCATTTTTGCCCTTTGCTACCTACAGCACAGGGCTGGGATTTAGCTCAGTTGGTAGAGCGGCGCTCTGCAGTCTCTGAGGTCCCGAGGTCAATCCCAGCACCCCAGAAAATGGGAGAAGGACGTGGCAACCCACTCCCAAGGCAATCCCGAAACAATCTGCCATTGAAAACCCTATGAGGGTCGCTATGAGTCAGACATGACTCGACGGCACCTAACAACCACCACCACCACCACCTACAACACAGTGAAGCTACTGGAGGAATTGATTGTGTCAGGCAACTACAAACATTTATTAACACTCGTTCATTTATGAAACACTCCCTATGACCCAGGTTCTGAAGGACAGGAGTCAATGGCCTAATGGATATGGCTGCTTTGCCATTGTGGAGCTTATGATCCGCCGAGCAGGGGAGGTAGTGGTTATTAAACAGATACATTATTACACGGATACATTCCATATATAATTATTATTATTAAATAGATACAGTTATTAAACAGATACATTCCATATATAATCATGCATATGGTTGACACATTGTAGTTGGGTTATGGAGGGTGGGGGGCGGGGAGTCTCAGTCTGTGCTGGGTAATTTAGAAATAGGAGACCTGAAATTCTCCCAGTTCTGAAGTCTAAGATCAAGGTGGCTGGTGAGCGCCTTTGTGCTGTGACCCATTATGCGTTCCCTGCCAAGTGCAGGGGCAGAGCCTTTCTTTCTGTCTTTGGGCAGCATCAGCCTGGTTGGAGTTCAGCCAGTCCACAAATTGCAGCACATCTCACCTCGTTCTCTGGCCCTGTTTTCCCATCACGCAAACCATGGCTGATCAGTCTAGCCTGAAGTTACTCTCTCAAAACATTTTTGGGGTTGATCCCCAAACAGAAGCAACTTCTGGAAACCTGATAACAGGTCCATAGAGAGGCAGCCTAGCATCTGGAACTCTGGAACTGATCTGGCTTGTCTCAAACCAGTCTCAATCATTCACTAGCTGTGCAACCTTGGTCAAATTGCCTAACCTCTCTGAGCTACCATTTGACTTTAAACAGTGTAATGACAGTATTCATGTCACAGGGATGTTATGAAGCTTATATGGGTTAATATTTGTCAAGCCTAGTGCCTGGCCCTTCATGAACACTATGCCATAATTTATAAATCTGCAAATCCTTTAACTTCTTGGTGCTTTGGTGTCTTCCTAAGTAAAGCAAATTTTTTAGAAACTTCTATCTTTCAGTTGTGCTATGAGGTTGAATCAGTTGGACAGATTTAAGGGGTAACTACTATCTTTTGGGGGCTGGGATTTAGCTCAATTGGTAGAGTGCTGTGCTGCAGTCTCTGAGGACCAGGGTTCAATTCCCAGCACCACAGAAATGGGAGAAGGGCCTGGCAATCCACTCCCAAGGCAAGCCCAAAACAGTCAGCCATTGAAAACCCTATGAGGGTCTCTATGAGTCAGATACCAACTCGATGGCACCTAACAACAACAACAACAACAACAACAACAACAACAACAACAACAACTATCTTTTGGAGGGGGGTGGGATTTAGCTCAGTTGGTAGAACACTGCTCTTCAGTCTCTGAGGTCCCGAGTTCAATTCCCAGCACCACAAAAATGGGAGAAGGACATGGCAATCCACTCCCAAGACAATCCCGAAACAGTCAGCCATTGAAAACTCTATCAGGGTCACTATGAGTCGGACAGGACTTGACAGCACCTAACAACAGCAACCATCTTTTGGGGCTGGGGTTTATCTCAGTTGGTAGAGTGCTACTCTGCATGCTCTGAGGCCCTGGGTTCAATTCCCAGCATGGCAAAAAAAGGGGAAGGATGTGATAGTCCACTCCTGAAACAATCCCCAAATAGTCCACCATTGAAACCCTATGAATAGCAGAGAAGCACTGACATAGTGCCGGGCATGGCACAGGGTCGGGGAGTGTTTCCTTCTGTTGTACGTAGGGTCACTATGAGTTGGACCTGAGTTGACAGCACCTAACAACAACAAACAACTATCTTTTAGAGGACACCAATATGTGCTGCTAAGATAAAGGGATGCACACAACATTATTAATTGAACAAGAGGCTAAAAAGTGGGAGTTGGCCAACAGCTGACCAAGCCTTCAGCTTGCTCACAATCTGCACCTGCAGCCTGGGGTCCTGCACCCAGCCTTAGCATTTCTTCTTCCCTCTCTGGCCTTGCTCAATGGCCAGCCACCCCTCGCAGGGAAAGCCCTGCCTATTTCTCCCATGATTTTGGAACATCCCCCTGATCTTCATGGGGGTGAAAAGGCTGCAGCTCACCCCTGTAGATGATGATCTGAACCCAGTGTTATGGATTTGCTGGGAATATGAAGGTACTCACTGAGCAAACGGAGGAAAGATTATGTCAATAGTGTGCTAGGTTCAGGGCTTTTCCAGGCATTTTTTACCAGTACAGAGAAATCCTATAGCCAATGGCAATTCTGCAGTGGTATTTGAGTCACCGACCTGACACCCAGGTTCAGTCTACACTCACAGCTGTTGCAGTCACAACAATTCTATGTTTAGGTACCTCATGGCTCTGGCACCCACATTCCTTGATAAGGAAGGCTTTCATTTCTTCTTACTGTTACAGCCTTGTAAAAAGTCTAAAGCTGATATGTGTACATAGGTTATATCAGCTGGGCCTTCCACTTTGGTATTGGAAAGAGGTGTCTGCAATTATGCTAAGGGAGACTGTGCCAGGTGTGGAAGGATCAAGTTCTCTTCCAGTGTGCTAGTGACCCCTGCTGGTGCATTTGAGCATTGCTTCACCAAGCTAATGGTTCTGGGGTTTAGGTTTGTGGCCCCAAAATTTGATAAGGAAATGACTTCTTTTATAAGAAACAAGTCTCCAAAGCACAAAACTGCCTGAGCTCACTGTGGCCATCTCTCCCATTTGTTATCACTTGGACTCCTCGCAGGCTACCCAGCTTCTTGGTTTTGTTAGGTGCCATTGAGTCAGGTCCGACTCATAGCGACCCTATGTATAACAGAATGAAACATTCCCCAATACTGTGCCCTACCGAGCACTATGTCAGTGCTTCTCTGCTATTAATAGGGTTTTCTTTCTTTTCTTTTCTCCCTTTGTTGGTAAATGTTGGTGGGGTACAGAGTAATACAGCATTGTTTTTTTCCATTATGCAACTATTACATCACTTTTGGTTACACTTTTATCAAGTTACAAGGCTTATAGAAACATTTGACTAATATGTAGTAAAACTCATGTGCATATTTGGGTTATGTTCCCCTATTTTTCCCATGTACTCAAGAAGTTGCATTGCTTACATTGAGATCATCCTCTCCCCCTTTATCCCTCTACATTGACTCTCCTCCCCATCCCACCTTCCACAATCTTCACTTCTCTTTGCTAGTTCCCTCTCTCCTTCTTTCTCTTTATATTGTCCCTTCTTTGCTAAGTTTAATTGTGCATTTTTTTGTGTGTGTGGTACTGGGGTTGAACCCAGGGCCTCATGCTTGCATGCTTTGCAAGTGCTGGACCACTGAGCAGCACCCCCGGTCCATTTTTTCTTACTTTTTGAGACAGGGTCTTGCTAAGTTACACAACAAATGGGAGAGATGCCCCTGGTCTCAAACTTACGATCCTTCTGCCTCTGCCTCCCGAGCCGCTGTGATTACAGGCATGCACCACGATGCCTGGCTAATTGTGCATTTTTATATATCAACTTATGTATAGGATTTTTTCTTCCTTTTAGATTTAGCTCCCACATATGAAAACATATGGTATTTCTCTTTTTGAACTCATGTACATTTTGTTTTTTCTTTTTTTTTTTTTTTTTTTTT
>VMDO01023078.1:0-32329 GCA_007922755.1 Pedetes capensis
TATTTGATATGAGCCCACAATATAATTGTTGGTACTTTTGGTTTAGATAGTCTATTTTATTTTAGAGCAATTGCAAATTAGAAAAAATTGGACTTTTTATTTCTGCTTTTATTTTAACGATTTTTGGAGATTTTGAACTTGTTTTGTGTGGGTCTAAGGTTATGAATTGTATCATATTCCTTCAGCGTCTGTTGTTGCTGTTAGGTGCCATCAAGCTGGGTCTGACCCGTACCGACCTTCTCAGGATTTTCAATAGCTCACTATTTCACGATTGCTCCGGGAGTGGATTGCCACATCCTTCTCCTGTCCTTCAGCCTCTAGCACTTCCTCAATTTTTCTTCTAGTCCAGATATGGTAGCAATGATTCTCTCAGCTTTCATTCATCAGAAATCTTGTTGCATGTTTGAAAATTGTTTATACTGAGTGTAGACTTCTGGGATGCCAGATTATTTTTGTTCAGTTATTTATTTGTTTATTGTGTTTGTTTATTTTTGCAATGCTACCATTGAGCCAGATGTTGAATTAAAAGAGGAGAAGAATTGATACTTTTGAATTATGCTGCTGAAGACATCTATTGAATATACAACTGACTTCAAAAAGAACCAACAGATCTTTCCTAGAAGAAGTGCAACCAGAGTGCTCCTTTGAAGCTAGGATGGTTACACTGCATCTCACATATTTTGGGCTTGTTGTCAGGAGGGACCAATCTCTGGAGAAGGACATCATGTTTAGGAGAGTGGCAGATCAATGAAAGAAAGGAAGACCCTCAATTAGATGGATTGACACAGTGGCTGCAGCAATGGGCTTAAATATAAAAAAAAGATTGTGTTTCTGGCACTGAGTAGGGAAGTGTTTAGTTCTATTATACATCGGGATCACTATGTGTCAGACCTGACTTGACAGCACCTAACAACAACGAAAACAAAACCACTGAGCTATATCTCTAGTCCAAGTTCACTATTTTAATCAATATATGAAGGTACTATTCTTTTAATCAATAACACTTCTCAGGAAACATTAGAAATTTCCACATTTTGCTATTAAAGACAATGTTTAATAAATGCCTTTGCTTAGATCTCCTAAATGTATTTATTGTTTCACTGAGACTAAAATCTAAAAGTAGTTCTATTGGGACATATAGATTTTATACTTATGTGTTCAACTTTTTTCAAACTGGTTGTTTTGATTTTCATTTCTGCCTATAATATATTAATTTCTGTTTATTCATCTACTATCTGTCACTGGGGGCCTGGGGTTTAGCTCAGTTGGTAAAGTGTACTCTCTGAAGTCCTGGGTTCAATCCTCAACCTTGAAAAAATGGGAGAAAGACCTGGCATCACACTTCCAATACAATACCAAAACAATCAGCTATCGAAAAACCTACACATAGCAGAAAAGCCTGACATAGTGTTGGGCACGGCTCTGTGTCAGAGTGTTTCCTTCTATCTCACATAGTGTCACTATGAGTCAGCCCCAACTCAATGGCACCTAACAGCAACAATCTGGCACTTGATGTCATCTTACTTAATAATTTTTGCAGATACAGTATAATGAACATGAAGCTATCACAGAGTTGGTTAATTTGTATTTTTGGTTACTTGTAGTGATGAGCATCTTTCCCTGAATTATATACACATAACCATGGCCCATAGTTATACCACATTGTTCTTCTTTTTAAATTGAGCTTTAATAAGTATTAAAACTTTTTAATATTACCTTGACTACACGTCTTTCATACTATAGCTATTATTTCCTTTTGATTTGTGATATCTTGTTCATGCTGTAAAATTTTAAATGTGTGGAATTTTATCACTATTGTAATTTTTACTTTCTACTTCCTCTATCACTTTATATAATCTTATACTATCTCAATGTCATAAATATAGTCTTTTGTTTTTTACTTATAAAACTTGACCATATAATTGGAACTTACATGTATATCTGATGTAAGGGAGAGATCTAATTTCGTTATTTTCTGTATAAATTTTTGTTTCATTCATTTAGGAATTTTAGACCTTGGTTTCTTTCTTCTCTGTTCAATAATTAAAAGAGAAAAATTGTCTGACTTAATTTAGTTTCTGTTCTTGTATAAAAGATAGCCAATTAAAATAACAAGTATGAGTGATTAGTTCTATACAGAAAAAAAGGTGTACAGAGCAAGGAAGGTATAAAAAGATGGGCTCTACTATATATATAGAATGGTTAGAGGAAGCTCTTGTGCTGTGACATTTGAGCAGTGACCCAACAAATGCAGAGTACTTGGAAAACACATTGCAGCCTGAGGGAATAGAGTGTACAAAATTCCTATGGCAGGAATTCCTGAAAGATTGAGGAGTCCACTGTGATTGACTGATGGTTAACTTGGGGAAGAGATTAGGAATGTAGTAAGAAAAGAATACCATAACATTCAGGGCCTTTTAAGCAATTATATATTTGGCTTTTACTCTGCATTACATAAGGAGGCATTAGAGAATGGTTGAACAGAAAAGTGAAAGTATTTCACATTTTAATAGAACAGTAGACACTGGAGATCGACTGTAGACAAAAAAAGTAGAATCAGACAGTTAGAATATAGTAGTTTAGAGAGAGGAGAGATAATTATGATTTGGGTCAAAGTAGTCTCTAATGCTGTCGAGTCATGTCCAACTCATAGTGACCCTCATAGGGTTTTCAATGCCTGATTGTTTGGGGATTGCCTTGGGAGTGGATTGCCACATCCTTCTCCCTTTTTTACATTTAGAAGGAGATCTAAGCACTTCATAAGGATGAACTGAAGTCAGATTGGGCCAAAGTCAATGCATGCAGTAGAGATAGTAAGGAATGGTCAGATGCTGGCTATATTATAAAAGTAACACAAGATCTGCTGGTGGATTAGTTCTGGGGTGAAATAAATACCAGGATGACTCCAGGGTGTTTGGATCTGAGCTATCAGGTGATTGGTGCAACTATACTGAGATAGAGAAGACCACTGAAAAAGAAAGCTTAGTAGATGATGAGATCAAGAGATCGGTATTAAACATTCAAATGGAGAGGTCACATAAGCAGTTGGGAATATAAGTCTAAAATCCAGGGAAGAGGCACAACCAGAGAAAATGGAAGTGCATGTGCTTTTTAAATTCTTATACCTTTTTGAGATTTAGTTCTGTTCATTTTCTACAATAAAGTGTCATTCATTTTAGATATGCAATTAATTTCCTTTGCTCCTGGGGAATTTATATATTTCTTCATTGTAGACCTGTTATTTTTCTTCTCCTCTGTCTTTTTCTGTCTTTCATACAATACAATAAGTTCATTGATGTCAAAAAATTTCCCTGATTTTTATTTGTACTGTGACCAACTCTTTCTCTCTCTCACTGGCATGAGACATAATGGGTACTTACTTAGTAGATATTTGTTGACAAAGTCATACATGATAACAGAGGATTAGGAAGAAGAACCTACTTCTTATCTCTTCTTTGCCCTTTCTAGTGTCTTTCTTCATGTTCTCTCTATAGGAGAAACATTTCACTGGCTGGATAGAAGAAGATAATTGCATTTGCTCAACTTCAATTACATCTTATTGTTACAAAATAGATGTAACATAAATGGAGTCGTCTTTCTTCTGTAAAAGGATGACATAACAGTGTTTACATCCCATTAAGCTTTATAAAGTCTTGTCATATCATATAATGTGACAAGGAAGAACATCTCACAGCTGAACTACTGGGATTGTTTGAGTTGCCTTTTTTGCAGGATTACAGCATTTTTACAAAAAGTTCACAGGAGACAAGATACTTTACTTCAGGGTCACTGGAATGTGGTCTCCAATTTAGAAATTTATGACTGAAAGTTGTTTAGTATGTTTCCATTTGTACATAATTGTAAAATCAAGGTCTTTCACATACTTCCCTTTTAAATATAGCTCTTTGCAAAATATAAAATAGTACTTATAAAGTGTTTTTATTTTTACTGGGGTTTAGAATTTCCAGTTCTAGGCTCAGAATATTTGGCCCAACTAAATGTAGACTCTCCTTAAAGGTCATAATGTTGAAAAATGGACCATATTCTCAACACCATATCTTGCCTTAACCAGATAGTCAAAGAATCACTAAATTTTTCCTCATTAACTATTTGAAGAGGTAATTGAATACTTTAAAAAATATCCTTAGCAGGAATTAAAATCAATAGATAAATTGCACCATATTACTTGATATAGAGACTAATCTATTGTTGGTGTTGTTAGGTGCTGTTGAGTCATGTCCAACTCATAACGACCCTCATAGGGTTTTCAATGGCTGATTGTTTGGGGATTGCTTCAGGAGTGGATTTCCATGTCCTTCTCCCTTTTTTGCAGTGCTGGGAATCAAACCTGGGACCTCAGAGACTGCAGAGTGGTGCTCTACCAACTGAGCTAAATCCCAGCCTCACTAATCTATTAGTTCAAATAAAAACATAAAAAAATATTATAACAGTCTATATAAGGTACTAAAAGAATAATTTCTTAAAACATAAACACCAATATTATTTTGAATACAGTAGAGTTTCCTTCATAAAGCATGATCAATATAATCTGAAAGTCCCTTATACTATGTTCCCATTCCTCACCCGCTCTAAATGCTCACTTAAATTTGGCCCTTTCTCATTATTTGTAAAGTGCCACTAGTCTCCCAACCAAATAAGAAATTATTTTTAACAATTTTCTCTCAGAAGATTCTGACACTCTGAAAATCATTATCAATAAGACAATCTCATTATTCAGGTATTTGAATGTGCCTTAAAGAATCATATCTTCACTAAAGTTGTTGCCTGGTGATAATGCAGATACTTTTGGAGACTCCAGTTCAGTTGTACCTTGCCTCTAAAGAAGTTACACCTACATTTACAGAGTGAGTATAAGCTATCGGTAAGGACACAGATATGGCTACAATTAACTTAGATAGTGGATTATACTAAATCTTTTTAAAGACAAAACATAGTTACAAACAAAAAATTCATCAGAAGGTATGATATGGATACTTCCATGGATATAAATTTCTGACAAAAACTTAAGCTCTCTAATACTTTAGGAAATGCAACAGAAACCATAGTAATTCCATAGCTCTCTCATTTTATGAAGCTTATGATAGTGATACTTAAAATTTTGTCTGCCTGTCGAGTTTTGTAAAATGCATGTTTGATGGCATTCTCTGGCCCCAGAAAGTTTTATTTTATTCATTTATTTATTGTGGTATTTGGATATTGAACCCAGGGCCTCACGCATATTTTGTGAGTGCTCTACCACTGAGCTTCATCCCCAAACCCATTTTTTTATTTTTTATCTTGAGACAGGGTCTCACTAAGCTATATAGGCTGCCTCTGGTCTCCAACTTGCTATCCGGCCTCACCCTCCTGAGCTGCTGGGATTTCAGGCATGTGCCACTGCTCCTGGCAAGAAAGTTTTATCTTTAACAATTGCCCTGGGTGTCCAAATTTATGGTCGGTGGTACTAGAATACATTTTAATAAGGGTAATAACTTTCCTAAGAGATCAATGCAAACAGAATCACAACTAAGCCTAAATTCTACTCAAAACTTGGCACCACTTGGATTTCTTATTTCATAGACTCCAGAACTTGCCTAGTAATTACCTGTGAAAGAGATATACAGAGAAACATTTGAGAGCTATTTGAGTAATGCAAGTCTGGAAAAGGTTTAGCTTTTTAGATTAACTCAAAGTGTTGCAAAATAGATTCCATGGTCCACAGAATAGTGTTCATTGGCCAAATACCTTTAGGAAACCCTGCTGCCCATTCTTTCTATGGAGAACTTCCAGGCTCATTAAAACTCTCAGTAGTTCTTCAGGAGACTCATTAATCTACAACTGAGCATCCCACAACCTTATTTGGTCTAAAAGAATTTTTTCCCACAAAAGTAAGATCCAATTGAACTAGTATTTCTTGTGAAATATGGTGTATTGAATCTTTCATTATCCTTCATATGAGTTCACATAATCAAAACTTTGAAAGAGCTTTCCAAGGGTTTCTAAGTATAATCTCATCTCACCACATGCCAACAGCATATACTCATTTACAAACTACTTTAATATTCATCAAACATTTGGCTTTTCAAAATAACCTGAGGGGAGGCTTGGGTTTTTTATATAGGAGAGCTTCAGTAAAGGCAATCTGTTTGGAAGATGTTTGTTGTTAGGTGCCTAGATGGCACTAAATAGAAGATTTGACTAAAACGACACTTGCAAAGAAGATGTTGTTTTCATATTAGCTAAACTTCCACAATCATCCTCAGCACCAGACATTCTCAAATAAATATACAATGTAAGTAAAAACAGTCTTCTGCAAAATTGCTTTCCTAATCCCAAATCACCCCTCACAGTTGCTGCAGAGCGCAACTTTATGACATAGTAGCATGATAACTTCCTGAGTTCTGCAGTGTTCTTAAATTATTTGATTCAGTTTTCCTGAATAAAACAGCAAAAAGTTCATAAGACAAAATAGTGCTATACCTAAGCCTTCCTCTTTGAAGTAATGGATACCGAGGCAAGTGGTTAATCTCTTCTTAATTTTGATCTAAAGAGATAAAAGTCTTACTTGTATGTTCAACAGGTAAGGTAATTATGTGATATGTCATTAGGTAATTACATGACAATTCCAGGGGACATGTGCTTTTATTAGCTACATGAGTTTTTTAATGGCTCACTCGTTTGTTCAGCTCTTGTTTTAAGAGTAAGTTACATAACTATTATGATTATGTTTATTTTTGAAAGCAAGAAACTTACTCGCTGACAAATAACATTAGATCTTCATGGCCTTCTTGGGATCATTGTTACTTCCCAAATACCAAGCAGTTTCACTAAAATATGTTTAGTTGTCTATTTAAATTGAAACATAAAGGAGAAAGGTGTCAGTTGTAGTCTGGGAGCAACACTTTTCTCCTCCAGGGACTTTTGGAAATGTGTAAATGTGTGGAAGTTTTTTTTTTTTTTTCTTTTCCTCTTCCTTTCCTTTTCTTTTCTGTTTTTTTTTTGTTTGTTTGTTTGTTTCTTTTTTCTTATATTTTTTGGTTCTTAAAATGAGTATGGGTTATTAACTGGCATTTAGTACTAGGAGCAGATTAGCTATAAACTTCAAATATGTAGGGCAGTGAAACAAACCAAGGCTTATCTCTCCCAAAATGCCAATTGTGATTCATTTGAGAAATAATGTACTAGATTTGTTGTAGATAAGGGCTGGGATTTAGCTCAGTTGGTAGAGCACCACTCTGCAGTCTCTGAGGTCCCAGTTTGATTACCAGCACCACAAAAATGGGAGAAGGATGTGGCAACCACTCCTGAGGCAATCCCGAAATAATCAGTCATTGAAAACCCCCTGCAAATACACATTGGAATTGAACCTGATGACAGAATTACTGATGGGGCAGAGATTGAGTTTGATATTCATGAAGATACCGTGGCAGGTCTGGCAAAACATAACGCTAATATATAACACAGTTATGTGGAGCTTTCTTGAATTCTACTGCAGGAAGAAATGGAAGGGCTTTTGGTCACAGCTAAGTAGAACTTTTTTTTTAAATTCTACAGTAGGGACAAGTGATGTTGCTTATGGTAGCCAAAGGATGGGAGGGATGGGCTTATCTAAGCAGCCTAGTTATTGGGGATCCTGTTAGCCAACAGCTAAGTGGTGGTTGCAGAGTGTTGGGGTTTTTGGCTCTAGCCCGGCTAAAGATAGGGCCAAACCCACAACATAAACACGTGACCGGTGTCGGGAAAGAAGGACCTCGGGAGACCTTCAGATGGTTGGAGGAGAACAGGGAAGGTTTATTGGGATGCTCCCCTTAAGGAGAGCAAGGAGCAGGCAGCCCCTATAGAGCAAAGCTCTACCCCTTTAAGTGCTGGCTCTATGCCTGCAGCATAGAATGCTGCAGGCTAAGTGCTGGTACAGCTCAGCCTTAAAGGTACAGCCACAGCCGCTGGTGTTCAGTTGAGGTCCCGATGGTCTTGACTCTCGCGGCTCACCTTCTTTACCCCCCTCCTTCCCAAGGATGGGAGGAGTTGGGAGGCTCTTCATGGCTTGCTAGATGCCTTTGGCTCTTCAGGGCCCCTGGGCTTGATCTCACCGGCTTGCTAGATGGTCTTGCAGGAATAGGGAGCGCTGGTCCAGGTGATGAGGTTCAGGAGATGGTCAGTGAGGTCAGGATCGGTGGTGCTACAGGAGGTGAGTAGGGGTCCAGGAGCCCTGCTTTTATAGGGTCCTGGAAGGGTCACATGGTGGGGTTCAGCCAATCGGGGCACACAGCTGGCAGGTACAGGGGGCAAACGGACATAACTGCCAGGTGGAGAAAGTTATTACCTGCACAGTGGTGAGGGGAGCCAATCAAAATTATGGTGGTTGAGGCTGGTCAAGCTGACCGGGGGCCATCTTTGCTCACTCGATGGGAGGGGCTGTTTTGAGTGAGTGAGATGAGCCCTGGGGTCAACTAGGGGTCAGCCCCTCAAGCTGTCATGAGGGACCCTAGCTGGGAAATATTATTTTAAAAATCCCCAACAGTGGAGGTGATTATGGTGGTCAGAGCAGTATGAGTAGATATGACTAAATACTGCAGAAAAACCCCAATGACTGTCAGCCAAACTTCACTTAGGTAGAGAAGAAGCACTAAACAGCTACTGCAGAAATTAAAGCTGGGCATTTATGGGAGATGGGTAGAATGGGAGAGATGTCTAGTATATTCACTATGACTGGTAAATGAGAAATATAATTGACACTGATCAATATTGGTCAGCTTCTTTTTCCTTCCTACCTTCCTCCCCTCTTTTCACTAGTTCGTCTTTCTTTTGTTTTTTCTTTCTTATGATTCATGTTTACAATAAAGCAGAAGTCAAGATGGTTTTAAAAGTTTAAATTCAGTAATTTTGAACACTGAAACATTCGCCTAGGACACAGTAACAGCTCAGTATTGACCATAACTTTTAAGACAACTTTCAGCTTTCCTCAAATTAAGTATGTTATAGGAATATAACTAAGCAGTAGACATATTTAAATTAAAGCAGTTTCACTTATGTTAAATGCTGCTGTTATACCACAATACATTGAAAACTGCAGATGCATTGTTGAGAAACATACTTTTCTGTAAAACTCAAATATAGAAGCTGTGTCTACCATTCAAAGTAAAAACATTTGTCAAGTTTGTTGCTTTTGGGAATAATATTATGTAAGGTATGTGAGTGTACAGTTTTGCATTCTTTCTTTAAAGATCCGGGAAAATTTTGAGATGTAATCCTAAAAGTTTAGGAGTTTGGCCATGTTCTTTGTATGAAATGCTGGAGCTTAGATTTAAATCTTCCTTTGTACTGCTATTTCTGTTTAGATGTATTGTACTAAGAGAAACTTGTTAAATAAATCTCCCTTTTAAAAACTGGAAAAAATGTATATGTATGTGAAAAATATTTGTGTTAACTTTGCATGGCATAGGTTACAGATGAATGCCAACCTGTGTGAATAAAGCCATCCAAGATTTGGATGAGCTTTTATATTAATCTGTACATAATAACAAAAGAACTATATAATTTATCTTACCAGGAAGAAAGATAACTATTATTTTACATTTGAGGGACAGTTAAATTATTGGAGTATGATTTTGTTGATTGCTCAGAAATATTTCTAAACTGCAGTTTAGAAGATTGAATTTAGAGGAGAAGAGGGCAAAACTTGGGAGAGAGGGCCTATGTGCAGTTTTTACATGATGCCTAGGCATTGCCTGTGTGAGGATGTTGGGGCACACATAAATTTTATAGATATTCTTATGTTGATTTTTTTGGCATTGAGATAGTAAAGCTGCTACTCAAAATTAATTCATTAAATTTCTCACCATTAATTAATTATACATGGATATTATGTATTCTGTTGTAAACAATGTCATGAGAGAAAATATTTTGTTATTTAATTTGCTAAATATAAAAAAGAATTGGTAGATGACCAAACATTCCAAGAGGTTGCATATGAAGAGGAACCAATGGTGTTGAAGGATGAAGTGGAAGCTGCCTTGAAAGAACTGGCGAAACACAAAGCTCCAGGAATTGATGGGATACCAATAGAGATGTTTCAACAAACAGATGCAGCACTGGAGGTATCAACATGTTTATGCCAACAGATTTGGAAAACAGCTACTTGGCCAACTGACTGGAAGAGATCCATATTTGTGCTAATTCCCAAAAACAGGGATCCATCTGAATGGGCAAACTATGGGACAATATCATTAATATCACACACAAGCAAAATTTTACTAAAGATCATTCAAAAGTGACTGCAGCAGCATATAAACAGGGAATTACTGGAAAATCAAGCAGGATTCAGAAGAGGGCAGGGAACCAGGGACATCATTGCTGATGTCAGGTGGATATTAGACAAAGGCAGAGAATATCAGAAAGATGTCTATCTATGTTTTATTGACTATGCAAAGACTTTTGACTTTGTAGATCATAATAAGTTATGGATAACACTTCGGAAAATGGGAATACCAGAGCACCTAATTGTGCTCATGAGAAATCTGTATGTGAACCAGGAGGCAGTTGTTCAAACAGAACAAGGAAACACAGCCTGGTTTAAAGTTGAGAAAGGTGTGCATCAGGGCTGTATATTTTCACCATATCTCTTCAGTTTATATGCTGAGCAAATAATCTGAGAAACTGGTCTTTATCAGCAAGAATATGACATTAGGATTGGAGGAAGACTCATTAACAACCTGCATTATGCAGATGACACAACTCTGTTTACTGACAGTGAAGAAGATTTAAAACATTTACTGATGAGGATCAAAGAACATAGCCTTCAATATGGGCTGATACTAAACACCAACAAAATAAAATTCCTTATGACTCGGTCAGTAGGCAATTTCCCAATAAATCGAGAAAAGATGGAGGTTGTCCAAGACTTTGCTTCACTTGGTTCTATAATCAACACTCATGAAAGCAGCAGTCAAGAAATCAAAAGATGCATTGCTCTAGGAAAAGCTGTGGCAAAAGATCTCTTTAGACTATTGAAAAGCAAAGATGTCACATTGAAGATGAAGGTGCGTCTGACTCATGCCATTGTATTTTCAGTGGCATCATATGGTTGTGAAAGCTGGACATTGAACAAGAGAGACAGTAAAAGAATTGATACTTTTGAATTGTGGTGCTGGAGACATCTATTGCGTATACCATGGACTGCCAAAAGACCCAACAAATCTTTCCTAGAAGAAGTGCAACCAGAGTGCTCCTTGGAAGCAAGAATGGCCAGATTGCGTCTTACATATTTTGGTCATGTAGTCAGGAGAGATCAGTGCCTGGAGAAAGACATCATGCTGCGTGAGTGACAGGTCAAAGCAAAAGAGGAAATCCCTCCACCAGATGGATTGTCACAGTGTCTGCAACAATAGGCTTAAACATAAATAAGATCAGGTGCCTGGCAAAGAATCGAGAAGTGTTTCAATCTGCTGTACATAGGGTCGCTAGGAGTCAGACTTGACCGCACCTTACAACAACAACATAAAATTATTAAAAGTTGCTATGAATCAGACCTGACTCAACAGAACCCACAGAGGAAAATATAAAATTATTAACGTAAAATCAGTATTGTCTAAGGAAAGCAATGTTTGATTTAGATTTTCTGCTCATTGGAACTTAGAGCTGAGTTTTTTATGCTGTATAAATATAATAAAATTATTTGAATTATATATAGTGCTATACTACATATCTTTTTTTTTTCAGTACTGGGGGTTGAACGCAGGGCCTTATGCGTACATGCTTTGCAAGTGCTGGACCACTGAGCTCCACCCCAAGCCCATGTTTTTTCTACTTTTTTTGAGACAGGGTCTCGCTAAGTTATGCAGACTGCCTCTGGTCTTGAATTTGTGATCTTCCTGCCTCTGCCTGCCGAGCCACTGGGATTATAGGCGAGAGCCACCACGCCTAGCCCCCGTAATACTACATATCCATCTATCATAGATATTATAAGTCTTTAGCAGAAACAACATGATAAAAACATCCCTTAAAATTTTGTTCACTTCATTAATGGTTTTCAGATATATTTCTATAAAAATGCACACAGTTCTTTGCTGAAAATATTTAATTAATTAAAAGGTAAAAACAGGCATCTTAGAAGTTATTGGTAAAATATATGGATCTTCATTTCAAAGGTACAAATTGTAAAGCTTTTATACAGCTGCAGGAAAATTATAAAAATAACTCATCAAAAATTTAGACAAAGTTAGGGAAGCTGTAACAAAAAAATTATTTGTAGGGCTCATCTGGTTCTTTTTGTTTCAGGCCCTAGACTTCCTTAAAATATTTATTTTTTCTTAGTACTGTGTCCCATCTGGTCAGAACTCAAGCTAAACATGGTTCAGCCTGGTTAGTCTTTGGTTGGGAAACTATCTGAGAATAGCAGGTGCTGTAGGTTGGTAAAAAGGCCCAGCAGCCCACTCCCGAAACAAAAAGCCATTGAAAACCCTATGAATCGCAGAGAAGCACTGACACAGTGGTGGGCATGTCACAGTGTCAGGGAGTGTTTCATTCTGTTGTATGTAGAGTTGCTATGAGTTGGACCTGACACAAGATCGCCTAGTAGCAACAACAACAGTTCTTGTTGTTGTTGTTGTTGTCAGGTGCCATCGAGTCGGTATCCGACTCAGCGACCCTCATAGGGTTTTCAATGGCTGACTGTTTCAGGATTACCTTGGGAGTGGGTTGCCAGGCCTTTCTCCCATTTTTGTGGTGCTGGGAATTGAACTTGGCGCCTCAGAGACTGCAGCGCAGTGCTCTACCAACTGAGCTAAATCCCAGCCCCAGAGCTGACTTTATAGACAAAAATTTACTGCTTTATCAGAATAAATGCTTGTAGTCTCTGTTAACTTTTGTTAGCATTTTTAACAGAGTACTCATTTACATATCACTTAAAAATATCCATTTACATAGCATATAAAATACCCATTTTATAACTGGTTAAACAGACAACTATTATACTGTTTTAGTGTAATTAATGCTGTGTGTGAAGAAAAATATACACACATTTAAAGGTCAATGTGCTATATGTCTGAGTCTTGTCTAAACTTCATGCAGAACATTATAGAGTTAAAGGCATGTAAGGTGTCCAAAGGATGGTCTTCATATACAATATGCATTGTCTATGCACATCTCTGCTGCTCAATTTGATTGTCCTTCTATTTAAAAATCTTGTTTGGTTCTGCATGCCTTGACAAAATAAGCATATTATTGTTGTAGTGTCCCCTAAACTTTTAAGACATCAAAGGCTCTAATTTTGTCAGTACCATGGTCTCATTATTCTACTGAACCAAAGATTCTAAGTTTTGCTTCAAAGGTAAGTTAATTTAATTGGGGCTGGGCATGGTGGCTTCTGCTTTCCATCCCAGTGACTCAGGAGGTAGAGGCAAGAGGATCACAGGGACGAGGCTCAAGGCAGCCTGCATAACAGCCCTTGAGACACTGTCTCAAGGTAAAAAAATAAAATAAAATGGACTGGGAATGCAGCTCAGTGGTAAATGCTTGTAAACCCTATGTGAGGCCCTAGGTTTAACCCCTAAGTAGTGTAAAAACAAAAATAATTTAATTTATAAAAGACTTCTATATAAATATAGTGCTAATTATTACTGGCCTGTTTCTTTGTATATTTATAATCCTGTAGGGCACAAATAAAAATTTTGTAGCTTCTTGCATGTTGACTTTCTAGAGGATCATGGCTTCTAGCAATTTCAACATTGTCCTGTGAGATTAAGTAGACTCAAGGTAAACTCAACCTGTGAGTCCCTCCTTCTAAACCTCTCAGTTGATTAAATTTGGCCTCCTAAAATGGTCTTCTGGGCACTAGCTCCCTACCTGTCCATCACATCATCCCCAGTGTGGGACCAGATGATATAAAACAGGAAAATAATCTCATCCTGGAGACACAGGACAAATAAGATCAAACCACAGGATGATTAATCAGTAATATCTTCAGAATTATGTAGAGACATGGGAGGAACTTGATAGAATTGAAATGGAGTCATTATGAACATGATGGGACATAAAGATAGAGGATCTGAGGTTTGAGACCAGCCGGAACTACTAAGAGCAAACCAACACATAGGGAACCACTTTTGTGCTGGCCTTTCCAAAAATAACTAAAGCAAAGAGGTTATAACAAAAGAGTTCTTATGCATGATTACTTCACACTACATGTCTTTTGACTCTGGGTCCTAATAATACGTTGCTCATAATATTTCTTACAGGGACAAATATATTTTAAGACACCTCAAGAATAGGAATAAATAAAGGAAGTTGTTATTATATAAATAATAACTATTATTTAATGTCATAATAAGGGACACAGATCCCAGAGGAATAAGAGTTGAGAAGGAAGCCAGGTGTGGTGGCTCATGTCTGTAATCCCCATGAATCAGGAGACTAAGGCAAGAAGATTGTGAGCTCAAAGCCAGAGGCAGCCTGCATAACATAGTGAGACTATGTCTCAAAATAAAAAAGTAGTAATCAAGAGGGGACTGGGAGTAAAGCTCAGTAGCATAATGCCCTGGGTTCATTCCCCTAGTACCATACATACACCAGAAGGAAAGTCTCTACTGGAAACCTACAGGGTTGGGGGCTTCAAGGAGGCAGTTCTTTCCCATTCAAACTAACACCAGGTATCAACTTAATCTACATAGTTCCAGTCTTTTTAAGTCTTTATCTCATATCTTAGTCCTATAAAAGATGATGGTCTACTACAGAGAAGCTGAAGAGACCTTTTTTAAAACACCCTTTTAATCTTCCCAGTTTGGTCACACTATAAATAAATAAATTTCCTCTGTATCAGTTTGTTTCTTAAAGGTTATTTATGCAGTAAACTTTAAAATCTGATTGCCCAGTTACATGGTGATAACATTTTAGGCACATTTAAGGACTATACAAGATGAAATATAATAGTAGACTAGAGATAACTGTGCAGATACCAGCAATGCTGTCTTTTTCTACAGAAAATTAGATCCACTTATTTTGTGGTTCTATTAGTTGCTCACACACTGCATGCAATTTCCCTGGTCTGTTGCCCATTATAGTGTGTTGGAAAATATTCTTGTAGAGAGAGCTTAAGTTCAATTCTTATACCACCCTTATAATATACTACATTATACACTAAATTAAGAATAACCTGTTAGCAACAAACTAATGCTTTTCATTTCTTAGTTCTCTCACTGCATTTCAGCACCATTCAACTGTGTTTACTGTAATACCATAAAAGCTATGTTAACACATAGGTTTAAGGAATAAAGTTTTAATAAATATAAGCTTGCCGTGTCAGTGGAAAGCTTCCATGAAAATACTAGATATATATTATTAGTTATCAAGAAATATTAGACTTTGAAACTTCCCAAAGTTACTTAGTCAGGGAAATGTTTACTAGGGAACCGACATTTACAGGAACATACTTTGGAAGATTTTAAACTGGATGAAATTTTCTGCCCCTTTCTCCCAGTTAATATCTGTTATTCCTATAGAAGTTACTTAAACATGTCACTTATACTTGTATTTCCTTTTTAATCATACATCCAATACTCTTGTTAAGGTCTGGATTGCATTTTACCCCAACAACTTCTATAGCCTTCCAACACAGAGATTCTTTAGATGTTCTCAAGAAGCACCTGTTATGTGAAACACTGCTGAGTGGTTGAGTCGACATGTTGTCTTTGTGAGACTTCATCTGCCTTCCTCAGAACACTAAGTTTTCATCTCCAGAAAACCTGTTTCCTTTTTCTACCACTATATTGTCAGGACATTATAGAGTGCCCAGCAGATATGCTAAAGAAATTACAGTTATTTCTAAGGAAATACTGGATGAGAACAATTACACATGCCTTCATTGTGGTATTCTTTAGTGGTTTCATTATACTAGCATGCAGAGTAAACAGCCAAAAAGGAGAACATAGAATGTACATACATTTTTCAAGACAGGGTCTTGGTGAGTTTTCAGTCTGGCCCTGAACTTGCTATGTGGACGGGTTGGCCTTGAACTCAAGTCAATCCTCCTGCTTCAGTCTCCCAAGAGCTGGGATAACAGGAATGAGCCATCGTGACCACCCTTATAATACATATTTTACCACAACCTCAGACCGTAAAAATAGTTTGGCTTTGTTTTTACATCTTATAGAACATGCCTTAGGTACTGATCTTCAATATTGTTACTTTTCTACTATTGTCCAGCCATTACCCAGGAGTAAACTTTGTCTTTAAAATTTCTGATAGCTTAATTTCCAAAGCAAAACATTAGGATTTGTTTTTCTTATGGAAGTAAGAGCAAAAGACAGGTGAAAAAGTCAACCATGCTTATATATTAGACTCTTCAAAATCAGAGTTGCTTATCTTTAGTCACATTTTAGAAAATACATTTATATAATTCTGAGAGGATAAACAAGTGGTAAAAATCATTACAAATGGTTGTAAAACATGAAGAAAATGACTCCCATGGGTATATAGAGATAGCTTATTAGAGGAACTAATATTAAGAGAAAGCTGAAGCTGCACATGGTGATGCACTCCTTTAATCTCAGAATCTCAGGAGGCTGAGGCAGGAGGATCTTGCGTTCCATGCCAGAGACAGCCTGCATAACTTAGAGAGACACTTTCTGAAAATAAAAATCAAAATAAATGGTTTATGCGTACAGCTCAGTGGTAGAACAATTGAAAACTATGTGTGAGGACCTGTATTCAACACCCAAGTACTGCTAAATAAATAAGGAGAGAGAGAGAGAGAGAGAGAGAGAGAGAGAGAGAGAGAGAGAGAGAGAGAGAATGAAGAACAAAAATATCAGGCTTTTCCAAAACTGAGATCAACATAGTCTTAAAAAGTGCTATGATAAAGATATTTCTTTTTTGGTAATAGAGTAAGTAGTGGTGACCATGACAATGGGAAAAGTAGGTGGGAAGGAGGGATGAGGAAGTGTTGATTAGTGAATACGAAGTTACAGTTAGGAGTAAAAAGGATGGATGTGCTGTTGCACAGTGGGGTGACTATAGATAGGAATATATTGTACATCTCAAAAAGCTGAAATTATTCTGAATGTTTTCACTATATGTCAATGATAATATTTGAAGAGACAGATACATTTAGCCTGATTTAAACATTATATAATCTATACATGTATTGAAACATAAAATTGAATCCCCTAATTATGTACACTTTTTACATATCAGTTAAAAATTTTTAAATATTTAAAAAATAAAATGAAAATATGTTTCTTTCTTTTCACTTTGGTTAATAAAATTCTAATTGTTTTTGTTACGGGATGTACATTATTCTTCTGAATAAGAATTTATCCACGGCAATAATATATTACCACATATTTGGAGTAATGAAGATATAAACTCTATACTGAATTAAAGGTATTAATTCAGACTACCAGTTGATAGTTAGAAAAATATTGCTGGACATTTTGAATCAGCTTGTGTTCTCCATATGCCCCACCATTTCTTAGATAATCATTTATAGTTCTAATGTTGAATATTATGTTAGTTTACCACTCATCTTGGAAAGTCATGCTTAATTTAATATCACATCATAATCACTTGCACATGAGACCAGTGAAATAAACATCTATAGTATCCCACTTTTGTATTTCTAGCTAAAGCTTTTGCCTGCAGACAGAATGCATGCTGATTAAAATATGATTTCTGGGGCCAGTCTGCTTGAGTGTGAGCCCATTATTGCCTCTGTGACCTTGGGAAGAGTGCTTAACCTCTTTGTGTCTCCTTTTCCTCATCTGTCAACACTGGCAAGAACAGTACTTCTTCAGAATCATTATTGGATTTAAGTAAATTAATATTCTCAAAACACATGATAGTGCCTGGCAAGCCACATATGCTACGTCAATAGTAGGTATATGAGTTGGACCTTAATCCATGGCACCTAACAACAACAACAACAACATATATAAAACAAATGAAAATCATAAAAATAGGGAAATGAAGAGGTGGACAAGAGTCAAGTATGTTTGGGCAAGCATGTTGCTTGCTTTGTGAGTAATGATGTGCTAATATTTAAATCTTCTAGCAGCTTCTGAGCATTCCTCTATTTTCATACCACACAGAATTAAAAATTGAAGCACTGAGATTATTTCACAGGCATTGAAGCAGAAAAAGGACAATGACTCTGAGTGCATCTGTGATTTGGAGTGAAACCAAGAAAAAAAGTCATCTGGTTTCAAGGGAGCACTAGGAGAATGTGTCCCAGCATGGTCTCTCTTGACAGCAGCACTCTCTAAAGACAGCTTCAGGCCAAATTTGCAGACTATATGCAAAATTATTCTTTAAATTACCAGTACATGAAACTGATACCTAAAAACATGAAAGTTTACATACTAATGGAGCACCAGGTGACATTCACTACACACATATATATATATATATATATATATATATATACACACACACACACACACTACATATATATACACTATCATATATACATATATATATACATACATATACATATATATACTACATATATATACACTATATATATACACATATATATACCCTATCACTACATATATATATATATATATATATATATATATATATATATATATATATATCGCATAATGTTTAAATCAGGTTAAACATACTAACCTCCTCAAACCCTTATTGTTTCCTTGTGGCAAACACATTCAAAATCCTGTCTTCTACCTTTTTGAAATGTACAGAATGTTATTGTTATCTGTATTTACCATGCTGTGCAATAGCACAAGAACTTCTTGCTTCTCTTCTAACTGTAACTTATAACCCATTTACAACCTTTCCCCATCCCTGTCCCAACCCCACTGCCTCTGACCTCCAGTAACCACTATTCTACTCTCAATGTCTATGAGAATAAAGTTTTTAAGATTCCACGTATGAGTGAGATCATGCAGTACTTGTCTTTCCATGTCTGATTTATTTCACTTTACACAGTAATCTCCAGCTCCACCCATGTTGTTGGAAATGACAAGATTTCATACCATTTCGGGTTGAATAGCACTGTGTTGTGTATATGTACCACATTTTATCCATTCATCAGTTGATGGACCCTTAGATTGTTTCCATATCTTGGCTATCATGAATAACTGTGCAATAAACATGGACGAATAGATGTCTCTTTGATAATTTTATTTCTTTTGGATACATACCCAGGAGTGGGATTGATGGATCATATGATAGTTGTATTGTTAGTTTTTCAAGGAGCCTATGCCCTGTTTGCCATAATGTACCAAATTACATTTCCATGACTAGCTTACAAGTGTTCTATTTTCACTGCATCCTCACCATCACTTATTATCTCTGTTATTTTTATACTAGTGATTCTTTAAAGGGATTTGGTGATATAGTGTTGTAGTTTTGATTTGGATTTCACTGATGATTAGTGATGTTAAATTTTTTTCATATAACTTTATGGCCATTTGTATGTCTTCTCTTGAAAAATGTCTACTTAAATATATTGCCCTTTTTCACTTGTTTTCTTGAAACAGAATTTTTCTATGTATCCCAGGCTGGCCTCAAACTAATGATCCTTCTGCCTTAGCCTCTCAAGTGCTGTGATTACATGTGTGTACCACTGTGCCTGGCTTATTGCCCATTTTTGAGTTATTTGCTTTTATTGTTATTGAGTTTTAGAAATTTCTTATATATTCTGGACATGAAGTTCTTGTCAGATGCACTTGGCCATGTTCTTTCAGTCTGTCCATTGACTATATCTTCTGTTGAGCACTTCTTTTGCTATGCAGAAGCTTTTAAGTTTGATATAATCCACTTCTCTATTTTAGCTTTTGTTTCATGTGCTTTGGGATTCTTATCAAAAAATACATGCCCATTCCAATGTCCTAAAGCATTTCCTCTATGTTTTCCTCTAGTAGTGTCATAGTTTCAGGTCTTACATCTAAATCATTAATGCATTTTGAGTTGATCTTCATAAATGATGAAAAATAGGGATCTAGTTTCATTATTCTGCATGTGGATATCCATTTTCCCACCACTGTTCATTGAAAAGACAGTCCTTTCTCCAAAATCTGTTCTTACCACCTTTGTTAAAAATCATTTGACTGTAAATGTGTGGATTTATTTCCAGGATTTCCACTCTGTTACATTGGTCCATGTACCTGTCTATATGCCAATACCATGAAATTTTGTTCATTATCTTTGTAGTATGTTTTAGGTCAGATAGTATTACTGCAGTTAGATAGTATAATATCTCATACAAGTAAAAATTTTGCTAAAGGTCATTCAAAAGTGAATGCAGCAGCATATTAACAGGGAACTGCTAGAAAGTCAAGCCAGATTCAGAAGAGAGCATGGAACCAGGGACATCATTGCTGATGTCATATAGGTATTAGCTGAAAACAGAGAATACCTGGAAGGTATCTATTTATGTTTTATTGACTATGCAAAGGCATTTAACAGTATCATAATAAATTATGGATAACATTGCAAAAATGGGAATACCAGAGCACTGAATTTTACTGATGAGGAATCTGTACATGGACAAGGAGGTAGTCATTCTAACAGAGCACGGAAACACTACCCTGCTTATAATCAAGGAAAGTGTGTGTCAGGCCTATATCCTTTCACTATATCTCTTCAATCTCTATGCTGAGCAAATAATCTGAGAATCTGGACTTTATGAAGAAAATTGCAGCATCAAGACTGGAGGAAGACTCATTAGCAACCTGAGTTATGCAAATGATACAATTTGGTTGCTGAGACTGAAGAGGATTTGAAACATTCACTGATGAATATGAAAGAGCCTGCAGTATGGATTGTGCCTCTACATCAACAAAACAAAAATGCTTACAATGGGGTCAGGAAGCACCTTTACAAAAAATGGAGAAGAGATTGAGGTTGTCCCAACACCTGAGGAAGCAGCAATCAAGAAATCAAATGATGCATTGCACTGGAAAAAGCTATTCCAAAAGACCTCTTTAAAGTATTGAAAAGTCAAAACATCACTTTTGAGAGGAAAGTGACCCTGACTCAGGCCATATTTTAAGTTGCATCAATATGCTTGTGAACACTGGACTATGAAAAAAGGAGGGACAGGAGAAGAATTGTTGCTTTACAAGTATGGTGCTAGAGACAAATATTGAATATATCATGGAGTGTAAAAAGAACAAACAGATCCATCCTACAAGAAATGCAACAAGAGTGTTCCTTGGAAGCTAGTATGGCTACACTGTGTTGTGCATATTTTGGACATGTTGTCTGGAGGGATGAATCCCTGAAGAAGGACATCATGTTTGGGAGAATGGCAGGACAATGAATAAAAAAAACTCTCAACTAGATGTACTGACACAGTATCTGCAACAATGGGCTTCAACATCAAAAAGATCATGTACCTTGCACAGAATTAGGGACTGTTTCACTCTGTTGTACACATGGTCACACATGAGTCAGACCCAACTCTAGGGCACCTAAGAACAGCAGGACTGCATGCGTCTTACGTATTTTGGACATGCTCTCAGGAGGGACCAATCCCTGGAGAAGGACATCATATTTGAGAGGGTGGCAGGTCAACAACAACAACAAAAGAAAACCCTCAACTAGATGGACCGACACTGTGTGCAATGATGGGTTTAAACATAAGAAATATCTTGTGCCTGGCACGGTGCTAGGGATTCTGTTGTGCATAGGGTCTCCATGCATTAGATCTAACTGGATGGCACCCAACAGTAACAACCAACGTAAAGTCTCTGGCTTATTTCCTACATACTCAAGACAGCTTGGGCTATTTTGGCTTTATTTGTGGTACTGTACATCACTTAGAATTGCACTGAATCTGTACATCACTTTGGATAGTACAGACATTTTAATAATGTTGACTTCTAATCTATGAAAATCACAATATCTTTCCATTTGGGGGTTTGTCTTCAAATACTTTCAAGAGTGTTTTATAATTTTTATTATAGAGATCTTTCACCTTTTTGTTCATATCTTGTCATTGTGTTTATTGTCATTGCAGTTATATGTCTATATGCTATCTTGTGTTTCTCTTGGCTATTAAATTACATGTTTTTTAGGTGGCATGGAGTCAGATCTGGCTCATAATAACCACTAAGTACAGCAGAATGAAACACTACTCAACAGTGTGCCATGAAAATAATGTTTTTATGTTTGAGCTTATTTTTGCCCTACAAAATACAGCATTATTTTATTTATTTGTTTAGCTATCACAAATGATCTGGTCAGGAGTAGATTTGAATGGATATAGTTTGGGTGTCCCCCAAGGTTTATTGTGCTGATATTTCATGTTCACTGTGAGTTAGTAACAGATTAGAAACTTAACCCATCTATGTTTAGAAGTGTGGTTTTTGGGAAGTGATTAAGTTTAAAGTCCTTAAGATGGAGTCACCATGTTTCTCATAAGATCTGCTGATATTCTCTCCACCTGATCAGATTGTGTAAATAAATTGATTAGCTTTCTATTAGTTATAAAATAAATATTGTTATGTTCCATTGAGTCAGGTCCTACTCATAGTAACCCTATGTACAACAGAACTAAACACTCCCAGACACTCTGCTATGCCTGACATTATTGTGAGTGCTTCTCTGCTATTCATAGGATTTTCTTTTCTTTTCTTTTCTCTTTTGGTGGGATACTGGGGGTTGAATCCAGGGCCTTGCACTTGCATGCTTTGCAAGTGCTAGACCACTGAGCTTCATGCCCAGCACATTTTTTTTTAACTTTTTGAAACAGGTTCTTGCTAAACCACGCAGACTGCCTCTTGTCTCAAACTTGAGATCCTCCTGCCTCCACCTCCCAAACTGCTGGGATTACAGGCCCGCCTCTTCTTAGGGTTTTCAATGGCAGACAGTTTCAGGAGTGGATTGCCAGGTCCTTCTCCCTAGCCTGCAGCACCTGGTATTCCCAGATGGACTCCCATACAAGGACCAGCCAGGCTGACCCTGCTTAGCTTTTGAGAACAGGCAGGTCTGATGCTAGGGTGCTATGTTGTTGTTGTTGTTAGGTGCCATCAAGTCAGTATCTGACTCATAGCGACCCTCAGAGGGTTTTCAATGGCTGACTGTTTCGGGATTGCCTTGGGAGTGGATTGCCAGGCCCTTCTCCCATTTTTGTGGTTCTGGTAATTGAACTTGGGACCTCAGAGACTGCAGCACAGCATTCTACCAACTGAGCTAAATCCCAGCCCCTGGTGCTATGGATGTAGTCAATAAATAACTTTCACACTAGCATTGTTTTATTACAATGAATTTCTAAAGTGTTAACTCAAACAACTTTCAGATTGTAGCATTTTTTTTTGTCTCTCCAGTTATTTATGCTGGGAAATGAGGCATCTCTTTTGAAAGATGCCTTGTTGAAACTCATTCATTTTCAAATGACCTTCTTTTGTCATTGAACTTCAAGTTGGCAGTAAGATGTTATGCAGAAGTTACTGGCTTCAGTGATGGAATGTATAATTAACACAGACTTTCCTTAGGAATATTTAGTACTTAGCTTGCTGTTTGACCAACATTTCAAAGTGTGTGTGTGTGTGTGTGTGTGTGTGTGTGTGTGTGTGTGTGCTGCTGTTGTTGTTGTTGTTAGGTGCCATCGAGTCAGTATCTGACTCATAGCGACCCTCATAGGGTTTTCAATGGCCGAGTGCTTTGGGATTGCCTTGGGAGTGGATTGCCAGGCCCTTCTCCCATTTTTGCGGTGCTGGGAATTGAACTCAGGTCCTCAGAGACTGCAGCGCAGCACTCTACCCACTGAGCTAAATCCCAGCCCGTGTGTGCTGCAATTTGCACTAAAAATATTTTATTAAATACTATATAAAGTCAAAGGTTGGAGTCCCACATTTCTCTTTACTTTGTTCTTCAAACATCTGCTAAAGAACAGATTTATTTTGACATAAGAATATTTGATCCCAGCTGGTTGGTTTGAATAGTGATTTAATGAGAGCTAGCCCAGGAAATAGGCTCCTTATAAATTATGAACATAAAGTCTTATACTCTACATAGTAATCTAGATACATCTTTGGATCATGTGAATGAAAAATGGTAGTAGAAATGCTGAGATGACCTGCAGCTGCTGATTTTCAAATTCAGAGGCATTATGTCATCTCAGATATACAGATAAGTGAATCAACTTGGTTAAGCATGAATGTCATTGAAAGAACCTAGTACTCCAAAAATAATCTTTACTGCTCTTCATTGTTTCTAATCTGAATTTTTTCTTTTCCTTAATATGAGGGCTGTTAAATATGTTAGATTGGAAACCAAGTTAAGTTCAACTTCCAAAGTGCAGTGTTCCATTCTTAAGACATAATTATACACAGACAATTCATTAAACATGAAATTGGCAAACTATTGGTCTTTGTGCCTAGTTTATAGAACAATTGACCACTTAAAATTTATTTATTGAGTTTGAGCAGCCAATGTCACAAAACAATTGTTTGAGAATCTAATTTTTCTACATGGAGTTAATTTGGAAATGAAAATTTTATGTGATTAATGAAATGGCTGTGTAAGCTCATTTATTATAAAAGTATCTTGTAAACTTGCCTAGTATACTAGGGGAGAATGCAAGAAATCAGATAGATTTAACCTATGCAGGTATGACAATACAGATGTTACATAACTATACAGAGAACCAACAAGATGAGGGAAATCAGAGTTAGAGAACATGAACCAAACATGTATTCTGTCCATGCTAGGAACAACTCATAGTATGTGGAATCTGACAAAAGATATAATTTTTATTCTCAAGTAATTTATAATCCAGATTCATACAGAATCCATCACAAATTATCTGGTAATAGTAATGAAATCAAAGAGCTGTGGAAGTTCTAATGAAAATATCAAATTATTTAAAACATATCTACATACAGAATTTAATTCTCCTCTCAATGGAAATCTCTTCATAATGCCTCCTTTTACTTTAGGTGTTTTTCATTCAAGGGCAAGCTTCAAAGTCTCTTTTGACATGGAATATGATCTTTACTTTTTTCCTATCTTTTTAATAAACTTTTGCTTTCCGCATGAATGATGTCTTCCATGTCATGCCACAACTTGTCTAGTCTTCAATTATTAGTGTCTAATGTAACAAACCTGTTCTTAAGGTGGTGTCTAAACTCAGGTTGGATATACTCAAGGTCATACTTTGGCTCTTGTACACTTGCTCTAATTTTCTTCAGTTTCATTTTGAAACTGTATATGGGCAATTGCTGGTCTGATCCACAATTAGCACCTGGTCTTGTTCTCACATTTGATATTAAGCTTTTCTATCACCTCTATCCACAAATGTAGTCAATTTGGTTCCTGGATGTTCTATCTGGTGACTTCCATGTGTACAGTTCCTGTTTATGTTGTTGAAATAAGGTATTTGCAATGAAAAAGTATTGGTCTGACAAAATCTTACCATGCAATCTGTAGCATCATTTCTGTCACCAAGGCTATATTTTTTCAAATTCTGAGCCTTCTTTATTTCCAACTTTTGCAATGTAGTCACCAATATGTATCAGTTCATCCTGATTGCATCTTCTATGTGTTTTAGATTATAGAAGTTGGTAGAAATCTTCCCTATCTTCACTTGTGGCCATAGTGGTAAGTGCATAAATTTGAATAATTCTCATATTAACTAGCCTTTCCTTATGCATATGGGTATTCTATCACTGACAACAAGGTACTTGAGAACAGATCTTCAGATGTCTTTTTAAATGACGAATGCAACTCCATTTCTCTTTAGTCTGTCATTCCCAGCATAGTAGACCATATGATTATCTGATTCAAAATGACCCATGTCAGTCCATTTTAGCTCACTGATACCTAAAATGTCATTGTTTATGTGCTCTATTTCTCTTTTGATCATTTCTAATTTTCCTAGACAAGATAAAATATTATAATGACAGGTGTAAAGAGCTAGCGAGGGAAAACCAAAAGAGAAGAACATGCTCTATTTTTCTCAAACTTAAGGAATTGATGAAATAAGTCAAGCCTCAAGGGACAATAGTGAAAGATTCTACAGGGAAAATATTAAACAATGCAGGAAACATCAAAAGAAGATGGAAGGAATACACAGAGCCATTATACAAAAAAAGAATTAGTGGATAACCAACCACTTCAAGAGGTTTCATATGATCAGGAACCAATGGTATTGAAGGAAGAAGTGAAAGCTGTCTTGAAGGAATTGGCAAAATACAAGGCTCCAGGAATTGATGGAATACAATTGAGATGTTTCAACAAATAAATGAAGCACCGGAGATGCTCACTTGTCTATGTCAAAACATTTAGAATACAGCTACCTGGCCAACTGACTGGGAGATATCCATATTTATGCCTATTTCCAAGAAAGGGGATCAAACCAAATGTGGAAATTATCAGCAATATCATTAATATAACATGTTAGTAAAATTTTGCTAAGGATCATTGAAAAGCAACTGCTGCAGTGTATAGGCAGGGAATTGCTAGAATGTCAAACTGGATTTGGAAGAGGGTGTGGAACCAGGGACACCATTGACAATGACTGAAGGATATTAGCCAAAAGCAGAAAATACCAGAAAGATGTCTATCTATGTTTTATTGACTATGCAAAGGCATTTGACTATGCGGATCACAATAAATTATGGATATCATTGTGAAGAATGTGATACCAGAGCACTGAATTTTACTCATGAGGAATTTGTACATGGATCGGGAGGCAGTTATTCCAACATAACCAGGAAACACTGCCTGGCTTAAAGTCAAGAAAGATGTGCATCAGGGATGTATCCTATCACCGTACCTCTTCAATCTCTATACTGAACACATAATCAAAAAGCTGGAATTTAGAAGTATGTGTCATCATGATTGGAGGAAGTCTCCTTAACAGCCTGTGGTATGCAGCTGATACAACTCTGCTTGCTGAAAGTCAAAAGGATTTGAAATATTTACTAGTGAATATCAAAGAACACAACCTTCAGTATGGATTGTGCCTCAACCTCCACAAAACAAAATTTTTTTACAACTGAGTCAGTAAGCAACTTCATGATAAATGGTGAAAAGATTGAGGTTATCCAAGATTTTGCTTCACTTGGTTCTACAATCTACAGCCATGGAAGCAGCAGTCAAGAAATCCAAAGATGCATTGCACTGGGAAAGCTATTGTAAAAGACCTCGTTAACATGCTGAAAAGTAAACATGTCATGTTGAAGACAATTATGCTCCTCCCTGGTATCATGGTATCTTCAGTTGCATCATATGGTTTTGAAAGCTAGACATTGAATAATTAAAACAGGAAATGAATTGATGCACTTTAATTATTGTACTGGAGACAAATATTGAATATATCATAGAACTAACCATGGAATGAACAGATCTATCCTAGAAGAATTCCAACCAGAGTGCTCCTTGGAAGCAACGTTTCCTAGACTTCATCTTATCTATTTTAGACAAGTTGTCAGGAGGGACCAATCCTAGAGATGGACATCATGTTTGGGAGAGTGGCAGGTCAATGAGTAAAAGGAAAACACTCCACTAGATGGATTGACACAGTGGCTACAGCTATGGGCTTAAACCTAATAAAGATCATGTGCCTGGCACCAAACTGGGGAGTTCTTCATTCTGTTGTAATAGAGTCACTTTGAGTTGGACTCAACTTGAGGGCACCTAATAACAACAATCCAAGCTACTGTAATTACATATATGAAGTTTTGAATAGTCAGCTACTTTTTGGTTATTTGACTCCCTGCTCACATATTATCTCTTCAGAGAAATCTTCTGTATTACCCATCTAAACAACAACCATTCTCTATGTCATTTGCTTTATTTTTCTTTGTAGGTCTTATTGTTACCTGATGTCATCTTATGCACTTAGTTTTTATATTAACTCTCTCCAAGTAAACTGTTTCCTTGTCGTTGTTGTTAGGTGCTGTCAAGTTGGTATCTGACTCATAGTGACCCTCATAGGGTTTTCAATGGCTGATGGTTTCAGGATTGCCTTGGGAGTGGATTGCCAGGTCCTTCTCCCATACCACAGGCGTCTCCATGGAAACAACAAAACTGTTTCCTTAGGGCATCAGATTTTATATATAATGTTCTTTATGAGTTGCTCAAGAGTTTGTTACATATGTTAATGATCACATGCCCCAGATTCCAGAAGAAGCAATTCCTTGGTCCTTTTATTAGGTAGCTGGCTTAGCCATTAGCAAGCATAGGGACAAAAAAGGAATTGGAATGGCCATTGCATTTGTGAGGATATTGGAAGGAAATTTTCTAATGAGTCCCACACCATATCCAAGCCATTGAGCCATTTATTAAATAAATATTCTAGGCCTGTATCACACCAGGTGCCCAGGGCTGGGGCTCCCAGTGCTGACATCATAGTGGATGTGCCCTAGTTTGAATAAAACTAGAGGGAATATGCATCTAATCTCTCTTCTTCACTCCTCCCTCTCCCACTGTCTATTATAATTTCTATGTTGGCTATAAATTCTTTTGTAGGTCAAATACAAGATGCTAAGTTTTCCTGCTAGATTCCTGGAACTGTATTCCAGACCTACCTGCCCATGCTCCCCATATCTCCCAGTTACCACTTGTATTTGGCATATAAATGCACTTATACTCAACATAGAAATCATTGTCAACAATATAGATTAGATTTATTAAAGATTGAGAATACAGGCATAAATTAAGATAGTTCAACTTCAAGATATGAAAGTGATCATTAGTAAAAGGCTACTGCCTCTATTCAAGGTTAAATACGAGTCTTATACTGGAGTTTGGGTCTTGAGGGAAGGGGAAAAGCCCTACATCTGGGGTCTTTGTCTTGTAAAAGAAGTGAGGGGACTTGTGAAGTTATTTGAAAGATGTCTTGGACTGTTGAGAATTAAGGCAGTCTATGAGTTTCCCTGCCTGCAGCGGTAGCCCTGTGGCATCCGATCCCGTCAGATCTCGGAAGCTAAGTAGGGTCAGGCCTGGTTAGTACCTGGATGGGAGACCACCTGGGAACACCAGAAGCTGTAGGCTTGGGAGAAGGACCTGGCAACCCCCTCCCAAAAATCAATCTGCCATTGAAAACCCTATGAACAGCAGAGAAGCACTGACAATAGTGTTTCCCCTGTTGTACAGAGGGTCGCTATGAGTCGGATACCGACTAGACGGCACCTAACAACAACAACAATGAGTTTCCCTAGGATGTAGAGTCCATTAGAATCCATTTGAATAGTTTTCCTTTCAATCCTCTAAGTTTGTTCTCACACATTTTTATCCTTTTGCCAGAGCTTTTCTGATCCTCTTTTTCCTCTACTTTTGTCTGCTAAGATCTAAAGCAGCCTTCATAACATGTTTTATAAGCATTCAACTTTTCAAATTAAATGACAAAGATTTGGGTAATCAAGGAAGGCTTTGGAAGAAAATTACATCTTAATATGACACTTCATGTATATCTACACGACTTGCCAAATGACTCATGCATGATATTAGAAATCACATTTGTATGAAAGTATAACTTCAAGTGCAAGATGAGCCAGTGGGTTTTATTTAATTTACTTTAATTTTATTTTTGTGGTACAGGAGGGTTGAACCCAGGGCCTTGCACATACTTTGCAAGTGCTGTACCACTGAGCAACACCCCAGCTCCTTTTTAGTTTTTATCCTGAGGTGGACTCTTGCTAAGTTATGCAGGCTGCCTCTCGCCTCCAACTTGTGATCTTCCGGTCTCTACCTCCTGAGTCACAGAGAATACAGGTGTGCACCACCTCACCTTGCTGAGCCAATGGATATGATTTCACTGTAATTAAGAATAAAAATTTCATCCATATGACTTTAGAGTCCACAGTATATCTAACCTTTAAAAAAACATTATGTTGAATTTCTCTGTAGTATCAAAGGAAAATCCTCAGTTAACTGAAAAAACCTTTAGAATGTTCCTTAAGCAATCCACATGAAGTAAATTTTCTAAACCTGTACCAACTAAAACATCCTGTTGAGGTAGGAGAGAAAAACAGGGAAAAATCTCAGGGACATGGAGAGGAACAGAGCTCTCATCCCAGAATCCGGTCCTAGTTTCAGTGGCCAAAAATCAAGGACTATTATTTAACTACTAAGAAGACTTTTGTGAGGACTGCCTGCAAAAAGACATTATTTTGAGAAATACTTTAAATGAAAATGTTAAAATAGTTCTACTTCAGGTAGGACAGAAAGACAGGAAAATTTAGGGGATATGGGAAGGAAAGAGCTTTGTTCACACTGGGACCTTATCTGAGTCTTATCAGCTGATAATTCCAGTATACTCAAAAGAAGAAAAGCTACTGTAAGAACTGATTACATAGAAACCAGGGCTTCCTTAATCTCATCAAACCAGATTAGGGACTATAATAAAAGCTAACTGACCTAGATAATTACCTTAAGACAATGGACCACGTTTGCAATCAACATATGCTCACATAGTGTCTTTGTAAGAACTTCTTTGATGATTTTTGACACATGCATCCCAACAGCACACCTCCCTTATCTGTAAACCTAAACAATGCACCACCAAAGCCCCCTTAAGGTCTCACTCACAAAAGAGGAAGTTCTTTAAAAAAATTTTAAAAACTGCTCATTTTTCTTTCTTAGCACTTTGGATTGAATTGTAAATTACAACCTTTTTGGAGCAATGTAAATTCAAAAGATGCAAAATCATATGCGTACCTATTGTAAAGATATCTAGGCAAATCTCTCTCTGTCTACACGCTGATGGTTCACTCTGGAAGTGTGTAATATTTCACACCCATTATCTAATAAACTCAAAGCTCAGCTCTACTTTTCTGTTTCGTCCTGAAATTCTTTTTGGTGATGATACAAGGACTGGGTATCTCCCCTGAGTGGAGGTCCTGAGAAAGGGAATTCCTCAGGGCAGGTGGTAACGTTGGGGCACTGCACTCCTAAACTCACTGACATACTTGAGGTTAAAACTGTATGTAATCTTTGAGTTTAATCTTGCTTCCCCTCTGTAATTCTGTGCTTTTTCTTTTTTTGGGAACTTCACATATGGGCCACATTGAGACTTAGCACTCTTGTGACTCTCCCTTGTGACTCTTTCATATCTGAAAATCTATACAATGCACCTCTTGGACTACTCTCTAGTATCATATTGTTAAAGAGAAGTTTCTTTGATAGAAAGTTTGCCAAAATGTTTCTGATTTAGAACTGGAACAGGGATTTCTTCTTTCAGTTCATTTTCAACTATATTTCTGCCTTAATGGAATGTCTCTAAAACTATGAATCTTGTAAAGCCATCTCGTAGTCTTATTTGCAAAGGGGGAAATTCTTTGTGATGGAGACAGTGGGTACAGCAACCCATTATTTTATTTAAACTTTGAATTGAATTGTTGTTGTATCTTTTGAACAATGTAACCGCACATGCTTTCCAGGTAGAACTTGTAAGTCCCACTTAACAGTAGGTGCCCAGAGCTTGGTACCCAGGACTAACATCACACTGAGTGTGCCTCTAGGTTGGTTAAATGAAACTAGAGGGAACACACACCTGGGGGGTTCTCTGCTTTTCTCTTCTCAATCTCTTGTTCTATCTGCCTGCATTTTACCCCAGAGTGTGTATTATCTCTCAACTTTACCTAGTAAACTTCAAACTGCTTCATTCTTTTATTTTGCAACTAAGCCAAGGACTAGGCATCACCAGAGTGGAGGTCCTGATAAAGGGGAACTCCTCAGTTTAGGTCTGTAGCTCTCACTACTGGTGACACTATTACAGGAGATAGCTCAATGATAGAGTGTTCATGTAATGCCCTGGACTCAATCCTCAAGTGTCTCCCCCAAAAAACCCAAAATATTCTATTGTTGTTGTTAGGTGCTGTCAAGTTGTGTCCGACTCATAGTGATGCTTATAGGGTTTCCAATGGCTCATTGTTTTAGGATTGCCTCAGGAGTGGATTCTCACATCCTTCTCCCATTTTTTGTGGTGCTAGGAATTGAACCTGGGACCTCAGAGTCTGCAGCGCAGCATTCTATCAATCAACTGAGCTGAATCCTAGCCCAAACATTCTATTATAGCTTACTAAATGCAGAAAGATGGGAGAATCCAGTAGTCTTCTATTAAGCTGGACATTAAATAAATAAATAAATTAAATAGTAAATTATATTTACTATTATTTTGGAAAATAAAATCACTTTTCATAAAAATGTGATCTAAGCTATAATGTAATTGTTTTCTTGATATGTCCTGAAAATTCATAAATTTGTATTAAATTATCAAAGTTTTAATTTCTAATATGGAAGACAATGGTAGATATAACCCATAAGAACAAAAGGTCTTTGGAGTCTTTTATAATTTTCAAGAATGAAAAGTGTTAATTAGTGAAGTAAGGAAATGCTAGAAATACTTCATATCATTACA
>VMDO01023079.1:0-19384 GCA_007922755.1 Pedetes capensis
AACAAAAATCCTTACGACTGGGTCAGCACGCAACTTCACATTAAATGGAGAAAAGATTGAGGTTGTCCAAGATTTTACTTTGCTTGGCTCTATAATCAACACCCGTGGAAGCAGCAGTCAAGAAATCCAAAGACGCATTGCTCTAGGAAAAGCTGTGGCAAAAGACCTCTTTAGAGTATTGAAAAGCAAAGATGTCACACTGAAGATGAAGGTGCATCTGACTCATGCCATGGTATTTTCAGTGGCATCATATGGTTGTGAAAGCTGGGCATTGAACAAGAGAGACAGAAAAAGAATTGATGCTTTTGAATTGTGGTGCTGGAGAGTATACGATGGACATCATGTTTGGAAGAGTGGCAGGTCAACGGAAAAGAGGAAAACCCTCCACCAGATGGATTAATACAGTGTCTGCAACGATGGGCTTAAACATAAATAAGATGGTTTGCCTGGCACAGAATCGGCAAGTGTTTCGATCTGCTGTACATAGGGTCGCTATGAGTCGGACTCGACTTGACGGCACCTAACAAAAACAACAACAACAACAGTCTCCCTAAATTACACAGGCTGCTTCTGGCCCAGAACTCAGAATCCTCATGCTTCCACCTCCCAGGTTGCTGGGATTACAGGAATGCGCCACAGCTTTTAACTGAGATCAGCTTTTTTTTAGCCCCTGCAAATAAGTGAGAACTTATGGTATTTGTTTTCCTGTGCCTGCCTTATTTCACTTAACATAATGTCCTCCAGTTCTATTCATGCTGCTGCAAATGTCAGAATTTCATTATTCTTCTGATTGAGTAATACATACCACATTCTCTTTACCCTTCACCTGCTGATGGACACCAAGACTGATTTCGTATCTTGCCTACTGTGATTTGTGCTGCAAAAAACATGGAAGTGCAGATATCTCTTTGACATAGTGATTTCAATTCATTTCCTATATACCCAGTAGTAGGTTGCTGGATCATGTGGTAGCTTTATTTCTAGTTTTTTGAAGAAACTTCATTCTCTTTTTCATAGTGGCTGTACATTCCCACCAACAGTGTGTGAGAATTCCCCCTTTTCTATATGCTTACCAGCTGTATTATTTTCATGTCTTTGGTAATAGCTATTCTAACTAGCATAAGCTATAGCCCATGATGTTGCCAGAATTTTAGGGCAAAGCCTTGCTCCAGGAGTCCCAGGAGACTAGGCTGCACCACCCATCCTAATATGCCAGATAAAGAGAAGAGTAACAGTCATAAACAGAGAAAGGAGATTTAATAGATGTGCACATACGGGAAGATGAACTGATAAAGGGATCCAGTGACCCCCAAATCTGCCTTAGGGTAAATGATATGAGCTTTAAGTTTAGGGGAAGAACTGGGGCAAGGGGTAGGAGGTCTGCATAATTAAGCAGTTCTGGTCAAAGTATGGTCTGGTTGACCATCATCTCAATTCTGGTTCTACAAAGTGGTCTGAAAAAGTTGTTACCATTGTCTGTGCTTGAGGGGAGCAGCCTGTTTTCCACAGATGATTATTCCTGCTCCAAGGTCACCATCATAGATAATTGCCTTTATTTGAGGGGCAATCTGTCCCAGGCTCACTGGTGCTTGGAAGAAGTTTGTCATAGACATATTTATCAATCACCTCTGTTGTTCCTGGAATCTAAGATGACTTCAGGAGAGAATGACTCAAGAGGAAAAATAGTGCCAGAGAGTGACAAAATGGAGTTAGGCCAGTGACCTATGTTCTCCTTCTTTTAGTCACCTTATGCACCCAAGTGAAGAGTCAGTGCTTCTTAGAAAAAGGAATTGCTAAGTGCCTGTTATAACGATGGTCTAATTTGTATTTCCCTAACAATGATGTTGAGTATTTTTCATATATTCGTTGGCCACTTATGTATCTTTTTTTGAGAAATGTCTATTCAGATCATTTGCCCATTTTTAAATTGGACTATTTGGGATCTTTTGTTGTTGTTGAGTTAGTTGAGTTTCTAATATATTGTGAATGTTAATCTCTTGCTAGATGAATAGTTTGCAAATATTCTACTATGTAGGCTATCTCTCCACTCCGTTGTTTGTTTCCTTTGCTATGCAGAAGCTTCTTCACTTGATAAAATCTATTTGTCAGTTTTTGCTTTTGTTTCCTGTGCTTTTGGAATCATATACAAAAATTTTTTGCACAGACCAAGGTCCTGAAACATTTCCCTATGTCTTCAGTAGTTTTGTAGATTCAGGTCTTACACTGAAGTCTGATTGGTTTTAAGTTGACTTTTGTACTATAGCTTTTAATATTTGTTATCAAATTGCTTCCCAAGGCTACCACCACCCTGGCCCACAATAGGTATCATCTTTTTTTTCACATTTTTTATTCATAATTTTTTTTAGTTAGTGTACATAATGAGTTTCATTATGACATTTCCATACATTTAAGACTTCATGTTTTCCCCCATTGCATTACAAGTGGGAAATATTTTTTTAGCATTGATATAACTTTGTGTTAGAAGATTGCCACACCTTAAAAGTCCCAAGAGGACCACCTCTCCTTTTGATACAAAGATCTGCTATGTGTATAGAGCTAAGGCAGGGAGTACATGATATAAATGTAGCAGGAACTCAAACCCCTGAGGACCTGCCTTGTCTCCAGTGCTGTGTGCTCAAGGACAAGTCAGGGAAGGATCCTTCCCCATGGCAATCCAAGCCCTCAGTTGGACAGAATTGCTGAGTGAGACATTGGAGAGGTAAGGATTCTGACCTGGGCCACAGACAGACAGACAATCCAGAACCTGCAAGCAGCGCCTAATTCCACACCAGCCTTCCAACAAGAAGCAGAAGGGGAAAGGCAAAGGCGAAGGAGTAAAGGTGGCAGGACAATGGGGTGGAGCCACTGGGCAATTCTATGAAAGCTGCAAGCAGCAGGGGCTCAGGACCAGGCCAGGCCAGCCACCAGGACACTCCCTTTGGAGAGAACTGTTTATGTGGGGCCTTCCCCCCACTGCAGCAGGGTCTTGCTAAAAGCAAAACTGATTTTCAGAGGGTTCTGGAGGCGATTCCCCTGGGAGGGAAGATGTTCCACTTGGGGGTCCACACAGGCTTCAAAACAGTGCCTCCCCCTGCTTTCGGCTTTTGAGGCCCCTTTGTGGCCTTAGCTACTTCTGCATGCTTCAGCAGGGGCACAGCTTGTCCCAGCCAAGGCCAAGGCGGAAGGGACCCCCAGAATCAGCTTAACTCAAGTGTGCCTGCCCGGACAAGACCCCACCTTACTTCCTCATCACGACACTGAGAATAATAAAATTCTCACCTCTTGGATACTTCCCAAGTCCCAGCATTGTGCTGGGAGCTGTGTGTTCCTTTTCTTGTTTACTTTCCTAATAACCACACGAGAGAGATATTAGAAACCCCTTCAGCAGGCTCAGGGAATGCCAGAAGTCACAAAGCATGAATAAATTGGAGAGCTAGGATTCGGCCCCAGGTAGCCTGACTTACCTCGGGCATGTATCAGGAAGTGCCCAGCCAGTCCATGAGCAAGCCATGAGTTTGGGGAAATATTTTGGGAGAAAGCCAATGCAGCTTGATGGAAACTTGGAGCAATTGGATTTGGGGCGGGGGAAGAAAAAAGTTAGTCCTTTCAAGAGCATCTATAACTCAAGGCAGGTAAAAGCAGCTCCACAGTGAGTAGTTCAGGAGAAGTGAGGCTGGAAAGGAGAACAGGGGAGACAGACAAGATGGCCCAGTAGTTACGCCTGGCATTTGGCTGACCTGGATGGCCTGTGTGACCCTGAGCAAGGGAGTTAACCTCCCAAAACCGCAAATATAAAACAAGGATAATGGTAATACCTACCTCACACATAAGCATTCATAAAATAGTGCTTGCAAAGTATATGACACATAGTATTCAATCAATATTAGCTGCCAGCATTGTTATTTTAATTATCACTGTTATTACATTACATTCTAGCCACTTCTGACTAGCGTAAATCTCACCCTCACTCAAGGCTGGGCAAAGGATGTTTCATTAACCATGGAAATTTCGGTACCATAAATAATGCTTAGAACACAGCAGGTACTCATTACATGTCATTATTTCATTCATTAACCTAAAGAGCATGGGTTTAGGTTTAAATTTTTTGTTTTAAATTATGAAATGTGTCAAATATTTGGAAAAGTGCCAAAAAATAATAATTCTCAGATATCCACTGATATAGCAAATTTTACATTATGCCAAATTTACTTCAGCCTTTTACTTTAAGAAACAAAATGTAAAAAAATAAAAGAAACAAAATGCTAACATTAATACCTCCTTCTTCACCTTCCATTTTATACTCCACACTAGTTGTTGTTGTCATTAGTTGCCATCAAGTCATGTCCAACTCATAGCAACCCTCACAGGGTTTTCAATGGTTGATTGTTTCCGGATTGCCTTAGGATTGGATTGCCACATCCTTCTCCCATCCACACTAGTCAGTGGGTTCTATCTTCAGGCTTTTATACTTGTAACCCTTTTATTATGTACGTATTGAAAACCCTACGAACAGCAGAGAACCACTGACATAGTGCCGGGCGTGGCACAGTGTCAGGGAGTGTTTTGTCTGTCATAGGTAGGGTCACTTTGAGTGGGACCCAACTCGAAGGCACCTTACAACAACACCAGACATAATGATACAGTGACGAACAATCTATAGCAGTGTTCTCATATTTTATTTTTTATAAATGATGTCAGATTGCACATGTGCTTTTGAAATGTATTATTTTATTCAACATTACAGTTTTGAGATTTATTCATGTTGATATCTGTTGATTTAGTTTATTCATCATGTCAAATTTTGTTAATTTATCATCACTTATTTTACTACTCCCCTATTATTGGATATTAGGTTGTTTCTAATTTTTATTATTACAAAGTTGCAATTTCTGTTTTTTGTGTTTTTGTGAACATTCTTATACCTCAAAGCTTTCATAAGCAATAAACCATAAGGGGAAGTAGTAGGGCCAGAGCATCTTCTAGAGATTGCCAAATTGTCTCCAAATGGTTTTATCGCTTTATACTTCTATCAGCATTACATAAAAGTGCTCCTGTAGCCATTTCCTCATTCTTGCTCGTTATTGTTAGACTTACTAGTTTTTGCTAATCTGTATATGAAGTAGTATCAGTTGTTTTATTTCACATTACACTGATTCGAGTAAGCTTTAGTGTCTTTTTATTTGTATATTGGCCTGGTCATGTAATTTGCTCATTTTTAATTGATTTTTTCTTTATCTTATTAATTTGTAACTCTTATATGTTATGAGGGCTGGGGTTTAGCTCAATTGGTAGAGCGCTGCTCTACAGTCTCTGAGGTCCTGAGTTCGATTCCCAGCACCGCAAAAATGGGAGAAGGACGTGGCAACCCACTCCCAAGGCAATCCCAAAACAATCTGCCATTGAAAACCCTATGAGGGTCGCTATGAGTCGGATAAGACTCGACAGCACCTAACAACAACAGCAACAACAACAACAACATATGTTATGAATAATGATCCTTTGTTGTTTTCATGCATTGTAAATATCTTCTACTAATTCAAGACTGGTCTTTTAACTTCAACTGATTTTTGTCCCACAATTTTTTTGTTTTTCAGTGCTGGGGATTGAACTCAGGATCTAGAGCATGCTGAGCAACTGCTCTAACACTGAGTTACAATCTCAGCCCTGTCCTGTTGTTGCTGTTGTTGTGAGGTGTCTTCAAGTTGAATCCAATGCATATCAACCCTATGTACAACAGATGAAACCCTCCCCGACACTGTGCAATGCCCAGCACTATGTCAGTGCTTCTCTGCTATTTATGCAGTTTTCAGTGGCTGACTGTTTGGGGGATTGTTTTGGGAGTGGGCTGCCTGGTCCTTCTCCCATAAGCCCTGGCAGTTCTGTCCTACATACTATTAAAAAAGTTTTTTTTAAAATATGGTAACATATTATTATACTTATATGGTTTGTGCTTTTGTGTCTTAATCAAAGAAATTCTACCTTTATCCTAAGTCTTTAAAACATCTTTTTCCCCCAAACAAAGTTTAAAAACTTTGCTTTTCACATTTAATCTTATTATATCCGGTCAGCCACAGCCCCTGCCCTGTGAACCACAGCGTCCACCCTGTGGAACCAAATTTGCCCATCATCCTAGATAATGGGGATAGGGCAGCACTGACGTTGACAAAGGCTTGGGAACTTCTTTGCTCCTTGCATCTCTGTTGGATCACCATGAGTTTGGAGCATCCACTTCAGATGAGCTGCCCAAATGCTGAATTTCAAGAAGGTTGCTACATTAGGCAGATTTTCTCTCCTGCAGAACACTTGTAAGCCTCTTTCATTTTCAAAAATGCTAAAAAAATTAAAAGAGGCTGATGAATACATGAATATACTCTTTTGTTAGGAAAAGAAAATGTAACTATTCTTTGCTTTCTCAAACCTACCATCAACACATCAGTTTGTATAAAGTTTTTCCTGTGCACTTAAATATTCATGCACATACATATAACTTTTAAATAAAAGAATCCTAATGTGTATATTGGTCTGAAAATCTTTTTTTTTTTTTTTTTTTTTGGCGGTACCGTGGAGTTGAACCCAGGGCCTTGCCCATGCTTTTGCAAGGGCTTTAGCACTAAGCCTCACCCCTTGCCCATTTTTTTACTTTTTATTTTGAGACAAGATCTCACTAAGTTACATAGGTTGACCCTGGCCTCCTGCCTCTGCCTCCCAAGTCACTGGGATTACAGGTATGTACCACCACACTCAGCTTTGAAAATCATTTCTTTCATTTAACAATATGTTCAAATTAGTTTTTAATTTCAAGTCAGGATGTATTGGCTTACTTTTCACTGCCACATGGTATTCCTTCAGGCTGTTGTTTTTGTTGTTGTTAGGTGCCATTGAGTTAGTGTCCAATTCATAGCAACCCTACATACAAGAGACAAAACACTATTGTTAGTGCTTCTCTGCTATTTATAGGGTTTTTAATAGCTGCTTGTTTTTTGAGTGGATTGCCAGGTCCTTCGAAGCCTCTAGTACCTGATGTTCCCAGGCGGTCTCCCATCCAAGTACTAACCCTGCTTAGCTTCCGAGGTGTGACGGGATAGGACACCACAGTTGTATGGCTGCAGGCTCCTTAAGTTTAGTGAACCACAATTTAAATTCCCACTGCCCCATTGATGAACTTTGGGCTTTTGCCCAATATTCACCTTACAGGCAGTGCTTCATGAACAATTTTGTACCTGCCTCAATATGCACAGGTATGAGGAAGAATGTTTTGCTGCACACAGAGCTAGATATGATGTTGTTTGATTACATAGTCCATCACTGGGAAAATATTGATAAGTAATTGTTTAAATGTGAGGGGCAGGCAGGGGAAAAAGAAACAAAGAACAAGTATAGAAGCCTTACATTAGATCCTCAGTCCAGAAAAAGGGGAGGGGGTAACAAATAGAAAATTGTTACAAACATGGTAGATATTAATCCAACTGTATAAAAATCACTTTAAATGTGAATAGTTTAAACATACCACTAAAAGACAGAGATTTTCAGAGTATTAAAAAAAAGTCCTATTATGATTTGAATCTAAAATGTCCCTCAAAAGTCGTGTTTGAACGCTTGGTACCCAGCTGGTGTTGCTGCTTGTGAAGGTTATAGAACTTTGGGAGGCAGGATCTAGTGTTGCAGAAGTAGATCACTTGTGGCCAGCCTTTGGAGGTTTTTTTCTGTGGACCCACTTTCTCTGTTCTCTGCTCTCTGCTCTTGATCCAAAAAGATGTGAGATTCAGGCCTGCTTCCTGCTGCCTACCACTGCCTCGCCTGCCCTGCTGCCATTATGCATTATGGATTGTAATTTTCTTCTTCGTCTTCGTCTTCGTCTTCGTCTTTTTTTTGAAGTGCTGGGGGTTGAACCCAGGGCCTTGCACTTGCATGCTTTGCAACTGCTGGACCACTGAGCTGCACCCCAAGCCCAATTATTTAATTTTTTTTTTTACTTTCTTGGGACAGGGTCTCACTGAATTACACAGACTGCCTCCACTCTCGAACTTGCAATCCTCCTGCCTCTGCCTTTCAAGTCTCTGGGATTACAGGTGTGCACCACCATGCCCAGCTTGGACTGTGATCTTCTAACTGTGAGCCCCCAGTAAATATTTCCTCCTGTAAATTTGCTTCAGTTGGTTTCTCTACCACAGCAATGTACCAGCTGACTAATACACTAACCATATGTCATCTACGAGAAATCCAGACTCAGATTGGTCCTGAAGGGATGGAGAAAGATCACACTATCAAAAGAAAGCTGTAGTGACTATACTTATTTCAGATAAAGCAGACTCCAGATAAGGAAATTTATCAGGGATAAAGGGGATAATACATAGTATTAAAGTGATCAGTTCTCCAAGAAGACAAAACAATCTTTCAAATGAATGTATCTAATAACAGAGCATAAAAAATTTATAGAAATGCAAGAATTAGACAAATCCACTATTATGGTTGGATATTTCAACACCTTTCACTCAGTAGTTGATAAATCCAGCATGCAGAAAATAGATATAATATACCCAAACAGCACTATCAACCAACTTGATCTAATTGATATTTAAAGAATATTCCATAGTCGGGCGTGGTGGCGCACGCCTGTAATCCCAGCGGCTCGGGAGGCAGAGGTGGGAGGATTGCAAATTCGAGACCAGAGGTAGTCTTTGTAACTTAGCGAGACCCTGTCTCTAAAAGTAAAAATTGGGCTGGGGGCGCAGCTCAGTGGTCCAGCACTTGCAGAGGATGCAGGCGCGAGGCCCTGGGTTCAACCCCCAGTACTGCAAAAAAAAAAAAAGAATATTCCATCTAGCCAGGCACAGTGGCACACGCCTGCACTCCAGTGGCTTGGGAGGCAGAGGCAGGAGGATTGAAAGTCATGCAGAGGCAGTCTGCGTAAGTTAGCAAGGCCTTGTCTCAAAAAGTAAAAAAAAAAAAAAAAAAAAAAAAAAAAAAAAAAAAAAAAAAAAAAAAAAAAAAAAAAAAAAAAAATGAGCTGAAGGTGCAGCTCAGTGGTTCAGAACTTGCAGAGCATGCAAGCATGAGGCCCTGGGTTCAACCCCCAGTACCATGAAAAAAAAAAAAAAAGAATATTCCATCCAACAACAGATGAACAAGTATTCTTCCTAAACTCACATGGAACATTCACCACAAGAGACCACACTCTGCACCCTAAAACACAGTTTAACAAATTTAAATTAACAGCAATCATACAAAGTAATCTCTCAGATTGCAGTAGAATTAAACTATACATTCATAACAAAAAGATATACAAAAAAACTCCAAATAATTGAAGATTAAACAATGTACTTCTAAATAACAAATAGGTCAAAGAAGTCTCAAAAGAAATTTTAAAATATTTTGAACTCAATGAAATTTTAAAATATTTTGAACTCAACTTATCAAAATGTATAGGATGCAGAAAAGCGGTGCCTAGGAGGAAATTTATAGCATTAGATACACATGTTTTAAAAAGTGAAGCTATAAAACCAATCATTTAAACTTCTACTTTGGGAAACACGTGAAAGAACAGCAATCTAAGTTGAGAGTAAGCAGAAGAGAAATATTAAAAATGTGAACAGAAATCAATGAAATTAAAAATGGAAACAACAGAGAAAGTCAACGAAAATAAAATCTGACTCTTTGAAAACATAATAAAACAGAAACCTCTACTCAGGCTAACCAAGAAAAAGAGAAGATACAAATGACTAATGTCAAAAACAAAAGAATGGCCATCCATACTGATTCCATAGGCATTAAAAGATACTAAAGGAATATTATAAAGGAATAGGGCCACTTGTTTATCGCAGGCTGAGCCATTCCCCCTCTTTCTCAGTCTTGAGAAAAGGCAAAGGATCCCAATTCTCCATATGTTCTTCCCTCCTTCCCCACCCCACTCCCTGTCTCTGAGGTATATTGAAATAGGAATCTATCAATCCCAGGAAAATTGTGTCACCTCACTGGGCATCACTTTTCCCTATGTTTCAGCCAAAATATCTTAAAACCTCTTCCCTCTCTGTTAAAAGTTGTTGTTGCCATTGTGGTGGTTGTCGTTAGGTGCCATCGAATCGGCTTTAGACTGCATAGGTCCTCTGTCTGCTGTGTGCCAAGTTGAAAGGTCTGCTCAGGTTCAGGGGAAACAGAGGAGGGAGTCTGTGAGGGTGACTGTCAAGGTTTTTCTATTTCAGTAAGTTGTTCTGTGGTAGAAGAAATAGAAACCTAATTCCCTCAATGTAAAAGCCAGAACAGATTAATCACCTCAAGCTAAAATACAGAAAACAGAAGCACAAAAGGACAAGAACAGACGATTCAGATACAAAAAAGAAAATTCAGCTGATTGTCAAATCTACAGAAATTAGAAAAGGGTCAACTGCAATAAAAATAAAACCAAAGGAAAAATTTAAAGCATTTTAATTCTTGTCTCTCTCAGAATATTACTAGATATAAATCTATGCACATATACAGAGGGAGCAAAAAATGTGTACATATTAACTGCATTAAAATTGTAATAATATATACTTATAGCAAAAGATGAATACAAGTCATGTTTGACTTCTGCAATTACAAGAGGTCATACTACACATTACTACTGTAATTCAATTCAACTTCGAAAAGTAATACATAGATAACATCTCTTAAAATGTTTATCATTTTTGGCACCTCTGGTATATATATTTATAAACCAAGTCGATGAATAATTTCCTGGCACTGACCAGGGTTTAGTGAAGTAAGCCTCTCATGGAGCAGCCGAAAGTATACATTTATCAAATCCTGAAAATGCCAGTTTGGCTTGAAAGGCCATCTTCTTCTGAAAATCTAGACAAAGAAAATAATTCAAAACACATAAAAAGATGTATATGACGATGTTTCTTTATCATTTTAATAGCCATGTGATTTCATATACTTCACTTTAAAATATATAAAGCACAAACTGTTAGAAATATGAAGAGGAAAAGGTAAATCCACAAACATACTTAGAAAATTTACAGCTGTTTCAGAAATTAACAGATCAAGTAGATAAAAATACAGAACATAATAGATATGAGTAACAGATTTTATAAAGCTTGATCTAACATATGAAATTTTATACCCAATCACTCATGCAAAACTATGCCTAAAATTATTTGCAAAATTAACCATCAATCAAAACCTCAGATTCCAAAAAGCATAAAAATGCCACATCCTCACACCACAGAAATAAAATTATAAATAAAAGGAGAGAAATCTATCCACTTGAAAACTGTAAGCATCTTTTACAAACTCTTAGAGTAACTAAGAAGTAAAATTGAAATTCCATATCATTTCAAAGTCACTGTTTCATAACAAAAAAGTAGACACAACCTCTATGTCCAACTAATTTGGCCAAAAATGAATAGACTATCATGCAACTTTCAGGTGAGTGTCAGGAAGAACATGTTACATGAGTAAACAAGAGGAACTGGTTGCAATATGATGTAAAAATTTTTTAAAGCAGCCTGGAAATCTCAGCAGGAAATTTAATGGCAGTGATGAAAAAATGAAAAATAGGTAAGTATAGGATAAAAATAAACAAAAGATTTAAAAATACAAAATAAATGCATCAAAATGTTAAAACAGATATGGCTCCATTTTGGTACTATAAGCAATTATTTTTTTCTTTTCTTTTTGTTTTATATTAAAAAAATAAATAAAAAAAATAAATAAAAAAACCTTTTTCAGTAGTAGGGTGTTCAACTCAGGGCCTGGTGAATACTGGGAAAACCCTCTACTGCTGAGCCACACCCTAGCCCCTGTCCAGCCCTTTCTTTGAGACAAGGCCTTGATGTACAGCCCAGGCTGGCTTTGAACTTGGGTTAATCCTCCTGCCTCATCTCCCAAGTCACCGGGATTACAGGCATTTGTCACTGCACCCAACTTTTTCCAAAATACTTTTAAGCTAAAAAAAAAAAAAAAAGACAAAACTTTTTTGAGGTTAAATATTAATTGTATTGGCAGCAGAAAGGGTTTCAGGGATTGCTAAAGGCACAAATTCAATGCAGGGCCCAGGCCACACCCCAGCTTCCACTGCTGTGTGTAATCAGCTAAGTGTCCTGTTGGACAACAACAAGGAGGACAACAAAAAAAGGATTCTCATCAGGGAGAAGAAACACTCCTGGCATAATGACTAGTTAGGGGTTGTAGGCAGGACAGGTGTTGACCAAAGGGCTCCAGGGCCACATGGGAGAAGACCATTCAGGCAAACTAAGACCAAGAGCAGAATGAAATCAGTGAATAAATCAAAAAATTTCACAGAGGCTTTGGCTCCCCCAATTTAGTGCTCTGAAGCTTTCCCCTGTCCAGCCTGACCTGGGCCCAGCACGGGCAAGGCTGGACCAGACATCCAGAGCTTTTTCTGCACAGTGACATCCAAGTCCTGAGACGGACGTCAGAGGCAGAAAGCCCATCTGCCCTTGGTCACACCCAGAGCCCTTGACCTGTCCCCTTACTGTCCAATGCTCGCCTCCTCCTTCTCCAGGACCCACCATTCCTTTGCAGGTGCAAAAGATGAAAGAGAAGAACCTGGCCTCCTGCCCCTCTGCACTTCTGCCCCAAGGTCCCAGCCAGAGAACCAGCAAACCTTGGCCAGCCCACTGGCACCCAGGACCTCCCATGATCTCCATTTCAGTCCTTTATCATTTTTTGACAAGTTCAAGAAGGAGAATTGAGAGAACTCCTAGCCTGAACTAGAGAAGAGAGACTCTGGAATTTGAGGATTCCTGTTCACCTTTGGCTTTGACACTCTAGCCGTTTCTTACCAACCAATGCATCACTAATTTATACTGAGGGGGTGGGAAGGTTAGGGAATCTACCCACATTATCTCCCCAACCTATCTTGGGCCAGAAATTCCACCACTGATCAGTTGTTTGAGCCCTTGCAAAATGCAAATTCTGCCTCCCACCCCATTCCACCACCCAGTAACAATCTCAGTCGCCAAAGAAAAGTAGGATTCTAGGAGGTCTGTAATAAAACTGGTAACTCTTGGCAGTAGGGATAGGAATCGAAAGAAAGGTGAGGGGCAGAGCCGCAGCCCAGGTTGAGGCTGTAGGAATTGGGGTGAAAATGGCTGGGCACCCCATTGCTGGGCCCAAAACTAAAGCAACACCACCTCCTTCAGGATGGAACTGGGCCTGCCCATTATTGGATGGGGTGTGACAGGCAGGGAGAGTTCTGGGCTCCTGGTCCCAGCTCAGTCAGCGCCCCAGGTTACTGAGTCTGACGCTCACCTTCGTTGGACCTCTGTCCTCTGTAAAGGAAATGTGTTGGACTGGATCTTCTCTGAGTTCATATCCAACTCCATAGTCTAGATACTACCTTTTCACTCCCCTAATTCTGCTAGAGACCTTCAGGTGGTCTCTTCCTCAGTCCTCCAACCCTGAACCCCCAGTTTCTGCCTCAGTACCCCACATTGAGTTCTACCCTAGAGCAAGGACCTAACTTCCCCAGAGGCCACTATTTCCTGAGGCACAAGCGGGAGATGCACTGGCTGCTCTGCTCAGGGGCTTACTGTGTCAGAAAAATAAATTCATGTGTTATGTGGTGGGGGGAACCCCAAGCCTTGGATCAACTGACATGGATACTTCTGGATTTTTGTTGTGGTTGATTGGTTGGCTGGTTGAGGTACTGGGGGTGTTGAACCCCAGGCCTTACACATACTTTGCAAGTGCTCTGCCACGGGCTTCCCCACCCCCCAACCCATTTAAACATTTTTTATCTTGAGTCAGGGCCTCGATAATTTACACAGGCTGCCTCTGTCCTCGAACTTGCGATCCTCCTGGAGCCACCACCCCCAGCTTTGTCTTCAAAGTGGACACTAGACCCAGTCAGGGCTGGCCTCAAGGGCTGTGCAGGAGCAGCTGAGGAGCTACAAAGCGCAAGCTCCTCTCCTCTGCAGCCAGAGGGCTTGGAGCTTGGTTCCAGAGATCCCTGCGCTGTTTCTGGCCCTAAGGCTTTCGCTTTCTGCCTGCCTCTGACTAGCCTCGCCTTTCCTTCCGCTCCACGGCCCTGCTCCTACCACACTGTTTCTTTCTATTCAGGTACTGATGGTTCTAGTCACCCTGGTTTCCCTCCCTAGTCCCATCCCACGCTCCACGTGGGGCCCTCTGGCTGGCTTCTTTGCCTTTGCGTGGCTGCGCACATCGTGGCACCTCATCTGGCATCCCGTGTTCCGTTGCTGTCCCCTTTGCTGCGGTGCCCCTCAGCACCAGGACCTGCAGCATAGATCAGCTGCTGGCTAAGACGCGGGACAGCTACTATCGCCACCTCCACCCCGACACACGCACACACATGCACATGCCCCCAGCGCCTCTTCACTGTGCACTGCACACTGGCATTGTGAGGAGACACCATTCTCGACCCCCTAAGTAAGAAGCTGGCTATGGAGCACAGGAGAGATCCTACATCACGGCCCTGCTTCCGGGCACAGTGCAGGAACACTCCAAAGGGCCGCGCAGAGAAAGCAGCTCCTTCCTCTCTGCCCTGCTAAGCCGGGAAGGTGCAGACTAGCCTGAGAAACCCTCTTCCTGCACCTCCACCAAATGAGAACGAGGGAGGAGGCTCTGAAGAGCAAGAACAAGGAGGAAGAGGGGAAAGCCCTGCTCCTTCCTCTTCTTAGCTTTCCTCTCTCCAGGTCCACACCTTTCCCTTCCTCTTCCCAGAGGAGAAAAGTTCTATAAACAGGTCCTCAGACTCAGAAGGAGTTAGAGCCTCAGTGCCACCCTCATGCTCTAGAGGGTAGCTGGTAGAAATAATGCTCGCTCCCCAATATTTCCATCTCTGCATCCTGGGGCCTCCACAGCTCACCCCACAGAAACCAAAAAGAACGGCTGAGGTTCCCTCGGAAAGTTACCCTGGGCGCTCGACACTGTATTTTAAAGTCACAGTTTGTAAAACGTGGGCGTGAAAAGCTTTATGGTTAAACTGAGTTTACTTCATGCGTCCTCCACCAGCGCCCAGATGAAGAATTAACCAGCTTCTGTAAGAAGAAAATTTTCTACCGGCTTTTTAAAGTTTCTGATTTATGTGAACTGTTTGAAGATAACAAATTGTTTCCCATACATAAAGAGGAGAGAGAGAGAGAGAGAGAGAGAGAGAGAGAGAGAGAGATGAAAAAAAAGAGAAGGAAGGAAGGAAGGAAGGAAGGAAGGAAGGAAGGGGAAGGAAAGGAAGGAGGGAGGGAGGGAGGGAAAAGGAGGGAAGAAAGGAAGGAGGGAGAGAAGGAAAGAAGAGACTTTTTGAAGCAGTTTATTTCACCTCACAGGGTTCTTTGTCAGAGCCTTACCTGGCAGAACTCAAGACAGCCTTCAAACAAAATGAAGAGTTCAAGACTCATTTGATGTGGTAATTAGTAGTGTGCAATTTGTTGAAAACCAATCACATTCTCTAAGCACCAACAAAATCTGTATTTTAAGTAATGTGAGTTCTGGAAGGCAGAGACAGTACCTGGTATGTGGAAGTTACTCAAATCCTGTTGAGGCCCAACAGAGCAGTTGGCAATTTGCAGAAGAGGAATGCTGAGTAGCCCACAAATGTGGCAAGATACTCAATCTCAATTTTAATACATTAGGGAGATACAAATTTAAATAATAATAAGATACCTCTTCATACCTTTTTGATTGGCAGAATTGAAAAGACTGACAAAAACCAGGCATCACAAAGCATGTGGGTAAGGGAAGCTCATCCACACTTACTGTCAGTAGAAACTGGTAGTGCTTCTTTGGAGAGAAATTCATCAATAGCTCTGGGAGTTGAAGAGAAGTAAGTGTTTCAAATAAGTCATTCCTCTCAAGGTGAACATATTCCTCAAATCATTCCTTTTCCAGGTCAACACCCTAGAAAAGATCTTGTACTTAGACTCTAGGTAATATGCATAAGGATAGTTATTGATTGTAGCGTTATAATGCTGAAAATTGGAAACACTCTAAAGGTCCATCAGCAAAGGAATGGACAAATAGACAGTTGCAGTTGTCATCAAAACGTATTGCTCTTGACCAGGCACTATGGCCCACACCTATAATCCTAGAAGCTCAGTAAGCTGAGGCAGGAGGATTGCTAGTTCAAGCCCAGAGGCAGTTGGCACATCTTAACAAGACCTTGTCTCAAAAACATAAAAAATACAAAAGGGGATGGGGGGTGCAGCTCAGTGTTAGAGCACCTGCCTAGCATCCTCAAGGGCCTGGGTTCAACCCCAAAGTATGGGGGGATCTTATTGCTCTTGTATGCCCCCCAAAATATGAACAATTATGTACTTCTTCACTTGTTTTTTAAAAAATATTGTGGTAAAATATACATAACATGAAAGCTATTGTCTTAACTCTTTTTAAGTGTGCAGTTCAGTGGTATTATGCACATCCACATTGTTGTGAACTATCACTACCATCCATCTCCAGGACTCTTTTCACCTTGCAAAACTGAGACTCTGTCCCCATTGAACAATAACTCCCCATTCCCCTCCCCACCTCCTGGCAACTACCATTCTACTTTCTGTCTCTAAGTGACTCAGACAGGTGGAAGGATACAGACCTTGTATTTTTGTGACTGGTTAATTTCCAAAACAATCAGCCACTGAAAACCCCATGAGGCTCACTATAAGTTGGACATGCCTCGACGGCACCTAAGAACAGCAACAACAATTTCTGTTAGCATAATGTCCTCAAGGCTCATCCATATTGTAGTACATGTCAGAATTTCCTTCCTTTTTAAGGCTGAATGATACTTCAGTGTGCATAGATATCCCATGTTTTGCTTATCCATTTACCCATTAACAGACACTTGGATTGCTTTCACAGTTTAGCTATCGTGAATAATGCTACTATGAGATGGTTATACTCCTTCACTTATTTTTAATTTGACATCAATGATTCTTCATAATTGTAAGGACATAATTTCCATGTAAATACTGATATCTCAAAATAAACCTTTTAAGTAGGGCATGTTGGTACATATCTATAATCCCACCACTTAGGAGGCTGAGGCAGGAGGATCATAAGTTTGAGACCAGCCTGGGCTACCTAATGAGTTTAGGGGCAGCCTCAGCTATATGGGAGTTCAAGGCTAGCCTGGACTACTTAGTGAGAACTTGTCTCAAAATAACAAAAAAAAAAAAAAAAAAAAATTTATAATATCTTTTTAATTGTTTCTAATAACATATAAATAGTATGCTAATTCTATTTCAACCATCACTTATTTTAAAAATATAAGAGCAAATGCTTCTTTAACTATTTTGTTGAAAATACCTATAATCCTAGCACTTGGGAGACAGAGGCAGGAAGATTGCAAGTTCAAAGGCAACCTGGGTTACATAGCAAGAACCTTTCTCCAAGAAAAAAGAAAAGAAAAGAAAACTCTCGGTGGCCATATGATCATTAAAGTAGACTTCAAACCAAAGTATTACCAGAAATAAAGAAGAACATTTCACAATGAGGAAAGGGTCAATTCATCCAGAAGACTGAACAATACTAAATGCATATGGACCCAATAACAAAGCTTCAAAATATGTTGTTGTTGTTGTTGTTGTTGTTGTTGTTGTTGTTGTTAGGTGTCGTCAAGTCATATCCGACTCATAGCGACCCTCACAGGATTTTCAATGGCTGATTGTTTGGGGATTGTTTTCAGGAGTAGACTGCCACATCTTTCTCCCATTTTTGCTGTGCTGGGGTTGAACCTGGGTCCTCAGAAAATGCAGAGCAGCCCTCTAACAACTGAGCCAATATGGAAAGCAATATATAAGGACAGATTTAAAATGAGAAACAGATCCACAGTCAGAGTTGGAAAGTTAGCATCCTCTCATAACTTGTTTCAAAACTCAAAAAAAAAGAATAAATGGTAGAAATATTTAAATAAGTGAATAATGAATGAAGTCCAGAAGTTAACATCATTCCATGCGGCATTACCCTCACAACTCCCCAACCCCTGCCCCATCAGCCTTTCTTTTTATTATCTACTAATGACAAATGTGGGAGTGGGGGTCCTACGGGGCCAGGGTAGACACAGATTCACAATCTCTTCCTGCTATGGTCTTGCACTCCATGCCTCCATTATAACCCAAACTTCTCCCATGAAGTTTTCTCACCTTCTCAAACCCCATAATGAATTTCCTACATGGTCTGGATTCTGTGCCGTTTTCTTTTCTCTCCTTAAATGTGAACTTTCTCTGAAGATTCCATATCCTCCTCTGATCCTCTTTTGTCTATATTACCTTTCTTTGCAGTGATATACACTCCCATAACTTAAATTATATCACCCTTTTACTCATCCCTGGCCCTGGCCCCTCTTCTAAACTGAAGTCTTGGCTCTTCAGTTTTATATGAGACATTTCTGCTTCAATGTTTTGTTTTGTTTTCCTGTGGTACTGTGTGGTTGAACCCAGGGCCTCATGCATCCTTTGCAAGTGCTCTACAACTGAGCCACACCCCAAGACCCTTTTTTATTTTTTATTTTGAGACAAGGTCTTGCTAAATTATGCAGGCTGCCCCTGGCCTTGAACTGGTGATCCTCCTGCCGCTGCCTCCTGAGTGACTGGGATTACAGGTGTGTGCCACTGAGCCTGGCTGCTTCAGTGTTCTTGAGATTCAAGATCTGCCACAATTTTATCCAGTTTAATTTGCTTACAGCACAAGCATGTCAGCATTGAAGAGGGAGATGACAGAGTCAGGATCAATACAAGGTGTAACGCAGGACAGTGGAGGATTTCCATTACCGCTAAGCTTACTTTCTCTGCCCCATTCAAGCTGCCGAATAAAGATCCCCCAAACTTATTTCAAACATTGCCCCACCTTGCTTGGAAGCCTTCTTTTTGCTCTTGATGTCTTGTGGTTCACTTAGATAGAGGAATGAATACATTTTTATTTATCCTACTTGTCACTCTGACAGTTCTTTTCACTTGAGGAGTTAAGTCTTCAATTGTGGAACTTCTTTAGCCATGATCTCTTCCAATATTCCTTTTTCACAGCCTCTTTATTCTCCTCCTTCTGGAATCCTGTTAAACATTTTACAGTGCCAATCCACATCTCAACAGCTTTTTAAACTGCTACTCTACTCATCCCTGCATTCCACTCTCTGCTTCAATGCTACCTTCCATTTCACTAATTATTCCTTCGACTATGTCCAACCTGTAAAGCATCCTCATTTATATCTAGAGTTTTCATTTCCAGGATGTTGAGTATTAATCATCTCCAACAGTTCTTGATTAATTTCTGTATTTTCTGTAGGTTCTTGTTCTCTTTATTTTAAACTTTTTTTCAAATTGTTCCATAATTTGCATCTTTTGGGAGTGGATTCACATCCCAATTTTTGAGTATTTTTTTATATATACTTTGAATTTTGAGTATGTGTGCAAGGTCATCTTGAATAGACCTT
>VMDO01023079.1:19484-32434 GCA_007922755.1 Pedetes capensis
TTTTTTTTTTTTTTTTTTTTTTTTTTTTTTTTTTTTTTTTTTTTTTTTTTTTTTTTTTTTGTAACCTATGGCTTTCCAGGCCCTCCACTGATGGCTCTGGGCTCTAGACCTTCAACCAAGAGAAATCTAGATCCAAGCCCCTGTTTCAAGAGGGTGCCTGGTTCTATCTTTCCTCCATTGATGGATCACTTTGGGAACCTCTTTAGCTGAAGGAGTCAAATCCTTGATGCTTCTTTACCAGGAATGGATCTTCAAGAGCCAGACTCAGGAATGTTCTGCTCAAGAATAGAGCTCAGGAAGCCAGCCCCTGATTCTAGCCCTGCTTCCACCACTACATCCATGAAGACCTTCACCTGGCTTTTGAGTGCAATGCCATCTCTCTTCCCTCCTTTATTTTTAACCATACCATTACCATGTGCTAAAATCGTATTGGCACCATTTGACCAGGGATTGAACATCTCATTATAACTAATGTCTCTCCTAATTTTTAACTTATCTTCAAACTCAACCACATTTATAGAGCCTTTTCTGACCACTCTCACTGGAAATGGATTCTCTTTTCTGCTCTACCCTACTTTTGTCTTCCTTTAGCTTTTAGTGATCAAATATTTCTTTTTTTTTTTTTTTTTTTAGTACTGGGGGTTGAACCCAGGGCCTCGCACCTGCAAGATCTGGACCACTGAGCTGCACCCCAGGCCCATTTTTTTACTTTTTGAGACAGGATCTCACTAAATTACACAGACTGCCTTTGGTCTTGAATTTAGGATCCTCCTGCCTCCGCCTCCGGAGCCGGTGGGATTATAGGCATGCACCACCGTGCCCAGCCCTGTGAACAAATATTTTTTGAGGACCGAGTTGTGACAAGCCTTCTGTTTGGCACCCCAGTGTAAACATAATTACAACAAAGTCTCTCACTCAAGGGACTAAGGGCCTGGCAGGCAACTATCAGCACAAACTATTGTGTTCTGCTCCAGGGCTACCCGAGGTCCAGGTTTGCAGAGAAGGACATCTGTGAGCTGTACTGCCTGGAAGTGGGAGTGGGGAGGAGGCTGAGCCCCACAAGGAGACACTTGAGTGGCGTCTTGAGGAGAAAGAGTTTGCCAGGCAGAGAGCAGAGCGGAGACAACTCTGGGCTGAGAAAATAGCATGTTCAATGACACTGAGGTGGAAAGGTGCTGAGTTCCTCAGAGAAATGGAGAGTTGTGGAACCTAGGAATGAGGAAGGCAAGCTGGAGGGAGGATGGACATAGGGCCAGGAGCTAAGTGCTCAGGCCTCACAGACAACATTCAGGATCACCTGGCATTCTCCTAGGGATTGTGGGAAACCTTTCTGGGCTGAAGCAGAGGACTAGCATGATGAGATTTTCAGGGGAAGGGACCTGAGTAAAAGGTGGTGACTAGTTTGGAGACCATTGTAAAGGTCTATTCTAGAGATGAAAGCAGCCTGGTAGAACTTGAGGATACTGGGTAGAGGAAAGTAAGAATGGCAGAAGTGGTCTTGAGTTGACAAGTATTTGTTCTTTTTCCCCCCACTTATCTATTTATTCATTTCTTCATTCATTTGGGTGGAGGCGGTGCTGAGGATTGAACCCAGGACCTAGCACATGCTAGATTAGTGCTCTACCCCTGAGCTACAGCTTCAGCCCTTGACAGGAGTTCTGGTTGAGATGAAGCAAGGCCTTGATAACTCCAGTTTCAGTGACCTCTCTAGCCCCAAACAAGGAGACCTGTAACATCTCCATAGACCTGAACTGGCAAGGGGAGACAGCAGCAACTTCACAGCCATCATTCCAGGTTGTCACTGTCATCCTCATCTCAGGAGCAATGGCACACGGCCCAGATGCCTTTCCCAATGCTGCCTTGCCCAGTTGAGGATTTTGAGTATGTTTTTAACTTGCATAAGTTAAAATTATTTCATTCCCATGTTTTAAAAACAAACCCCTTGAGAATTACAAAGACCTGTTCAGAGGTCCCTATCTATTCTGTCTTCCTCTGCACATTTTAAGAAATAAGGGACTTGTGTGCCAGAGTACAGTCATTTCCATTTCTTTGTGCCAAGCTTAACGCCATCCCACATGGCCACTGCAGGGTGCCGCTTGGTAATTGACCTGACCTTGATGGACAGGCCCAACCCCACCCTCTGCACACCTGGTCTAAAAAGGCAAGCCTCTCTAAAGCTGTGCGATCACATCTGCTCCTCTGGCTGCAGCAAGGCGGATGTCGTTGCGGTTACACTGGCAATCCACCACCGCCTGTGAAAAATATCACTGGGGTCACAAAGCCTCCTTAGTGGGTTTGATATGGTGCCTTGGCATTTCCCCCAGCCCCCAGGGAGCTCTGCAGAAAGGGGATGCCATCCCATGGCTAATACTTTTCTTTGCTGCAGGGCTGGAAGGCCCCCAAGCCAGCCACAGCTCACTTCCCAGAGACCAAAATTGAAAGACACTATTTTCAAGCAATACACCCCTGGAAAGGGGACTCTAGTCCCCCTCTAACTGGGAAAGGTATACTTTCCATGTCTATCTATCATTTTCAGTACCTTCTTGATTGAATCTTTTGGCCAGCAGGATCACCTGACATTCCTCCTGTGGTGGAAGCAGTGACCAAGCAAAATGGTGCACGCCGTCTAAAGCAAGGCTTGCCATGTTGGTGACCTGTCTGAATTTGGCAGCTTCCTTGTTCCCCTCATTCGTGTGAGTTAAGGGCCAGCAATGTCTACACAGCCACACACACACACATACATGTGCACTCACACACACGCGCACACACACACACACACCCACACACACACATATCTGTATACCAGTCACTACAAAGGTTTTTCCCTCCCCACCTCCCTCATCTTCCATTTGGAAACGTTGTAGGTATCAGCAGAAGCCCTCCATGATACAATGACACAGTGCACTGTATCAACTCCAGCCTTGCTGATGTTTGTTTGTTAGGTGCTGTTGAGTTGAGTCCAACTCATAGCAACCCTATGTATAACAACAAAAAACTACCCAACACTGTGCTATGTGCACAATCTTTTCTTTCTTTCTTTCTTTCTTTCTTTCTTTCTTTCTTTCTTTTTTATGTTTGAGCCCATTGTTGCAGTCATTGTGTTTCTTCTCATTTTGAGTCATGCTAGTCAGCAAATGGGAGAAGGGCCTGGCAATCCACTCCCAAGGCAATCCCGAAGCACTCAGCCATTGAAAACCCTATGAGGGTCGCAATGAGTTGGATACCAACTCGACGGCACCTAACAACAACCTAAGTCAGCAAATGGAGGTCCCAGGAGCTCTACTCCATTCCCATCATTCAGGTCCACTCTATTTTGAGGAGGCAACTCTTCCCCAGTTGCCTTTTGAATGCCTTCCAACCTGGAAGGGGGCCCATTTCCCAGCATTATATGTGATAGTGCTTCTCTGCTAATCATAGGGTTTTTGATGGCCAATTGTTTCGTGAGCGGGCTGCCAGGTCCTTCTCTCTAGCCTGTCTTAGTCTGGAAACTCAGCTGAAACCTGTCCACCATAGGTGGCTCTGCTAATATCTGAAATACCAGTGGCATAGCTTTCAGCATCACAGCAACATGCAAGCCCTCACAACACAAGCTGACAGACACAGGGGGTTGCTAGTATAGTATAGTATGAGAAATTGTCTAAATGTTTATTTAAAAGAGAACTAAATTATGGAACACTCACATAGAATGCACCCATGTAAAAGAATGGAGTGGGTCTACATCTGCTGAAATGGAAAGTTTTCCTTCTTCTAAGTGTTAAGAAACGTAAGTTGCACAAACACACACACACACACACACACACACATAATACAACCCCATGGAGCTAAAATGATGTACAAACCTGTTTTTGTACACAGATAATATCTAAGGGTTATGCTCAACTATCACAGTGATTTTCCCCGGAGAGCTGATGATAATGAGAAGAGTTGAGATAAAGGACTTTCTCTGTACTCATTTTTGTACTATCTGACATTTTTCAAGAATATGAGCTTATATATCACTCTTGTAATTTTAAAGAAAAATTTAAAAACATCTCTAAAGCCAGAGCAGTTGTGCACACCTGTAATCCCAGCACTCAGGAATCTGAAATGCAAGGACCGTGAGTTCAAGGACAGTGTGGGCTACACAGCAAGACCTTGTCTCAAAAAAAACAAAAATAAAAAAAATCAAAATATATAATAATTCATGTTAGAGCAAGCACTTTCAATGCTTTGAGAAGGGGGGGGGCATTGAAATCAAGGTAATTTTAGAAAAGCCCATCTAACACTTGTTTGTTGAAGTTTAGACCCCCCCCCAGGGGAGTGCACTTTGGCAAACACAGCTCAGCTCATGCTATGATGTGACATCAAAAAGATGGCAGATACGCCCAGAAGCCTGGCACATGGTCCTCACTTGAGAGAACTCAAGGTTGGGGAAGACACATGGAATAGAGAAGGCCAGGTGGGTTCCCTCTAGAATCAAACAGCAGCATGCTGGGCAGAGAGCAGCAGGTGCAAGGGCCTGAAAGCACCTAGGAGCAGAGTCTAGGAAACTTCCAGCCTGTGAGGCTGCAGCTGCGTGTTAATGGGAAAGGTGGGGGTTGGGGCTGGGGCAGCAGCTGGGAGGAGCCAGCACCAATCTGAGGGCTGGTTGACCAAGCCAGGGGGTTGAGTTCCCATCAACAGTGTGGTCATGGGATACTGCAGGAGCGACACTGTCAGATCTCCTTTATGAGAATAATTTTCATAGTAGGTGACTGGAGGACCCACCAGGACAGAGGCTGACGTAAAGGCTGTTGCCAGGGCACTAAAAAGGGAGGAGGCTGTGTGGTGAGTTTTGCCCCTGGCAGGCAGCCCTGAAGGATGTGCTCAGCAGCAGAGGACAATAATGCCACAGAAAGCTCTGCTCTTGCCACCCCCCTGGAAGTCCCCTCAGCAGAAGGGAGAAGGCCTTTCTTGGTGCCCGCCTTCGCTGCCCTGCCCGAATTCCTCCACGTGGCCATTTTGCAGACAAAAACCCAAGGTGACGTACAAGAGTCGTTGGGTGAGGGCAAAAGATGTGGACAGTCCTCTCTTTCCTGCCCTGTCGTCCTCGTTTCTTGAAAGCTTTAATCTCTCTTTATCCTTTGTCTCCAGCATTCCCTCAAGACGGCCACATCCAAGGGCCATTTGCAAGCCCCTTTTCTCATCCCCACACCCAGTTTTCAACTGCCCTCTGCTACTCTGCAAGACTCCCTCCCCGGCCTCACCCACGGCTCCCACCCCACGAGCTGGAAGGTGATAACCGCGGAAAGGAGGGCGACTCTCTCCTTGGTGGGGGCTTTGGGTGACATCACATCCTCCAAACGCGACACTGGGCTCTGTGGCCGGCCGAAGGGCTCAGCCTACCCCCCTCCGCTCCCCACCGGTTCCTGGGCGCCTTCCCTCGCGTGCGAGCTTCAACCTGAGCCGCGCCGTGAGGAGCGCGCCATGGCCTGGCCCGTGACCCCCTTGCTTCTGCCACTGGCCATCGCGCTCCGTGAGTTGGGACCCCGGGGGAGGCAATGGGGTGGGGTGAGCGGAGGTCTCGAGGCTCCGGGCTCAGCCTCGCGTTCTGTCCCCCGCAGACGCCGCCGTTGCCCAGCGGCCGAGCCATTTCCGAATGCCGTCGCTGAAGGTGGTCGCGGAGCCGGGCGAGCGGGTGGAGCTGCGCTGCGAGGTGACCGTGCCCAACGTGGCGTCCGGCTGCTCCTGGCTCTTCCTGAGTCGCGACGCCGCGGCCGCGGCCGCCGGGCCCACCTTCCTCCTGTACATCTCCAAGACGCAGAACAAACTGGCCAAGGGGCTGGACCCCCAGCAGTTCTCCGGCAGGAAGCAGCTGGATCTGTATACTCTGGTCCTGAGCCGCTTCCGCGAGGAGGACCAAGGCTACTACTTCTGCTCGGTCACGGGCAACTGGGCGCTGTACTTCAGCCCCTTAGTGAGCGTCTCCCTGCCAGGTGCGCGCCGCGCCGCCTGCGTGGAGCTGGGGTCGCCTCTGAACGCGCTTCTCGCACCCCTCCGCGCCGGGGGCCGGGGGTTGCTTACATACTGTTCCCATTGCACAGAGGAGAAAGCGGAGGCTCAGGCGCAGCTGAATAGGGATCGGGGAGGGCTCTGCGCGCGCGGCGATCTGTGCTCAGGTTCAGGATCCTATGTCGTCCTGGGGCAAGTTGCTCCAATTCCCTGCCCCTCCGTTTGCTCCTCGGTAGAATTCGGAGTTAACTCCTGCCCACCGCTGGAGCTCGGGAGGTGAGGGGTGGAGGGCAGCGGCTCCTGTGTTGCGATCCCGGGCACAGTGCGCGCTCGGCAGAGCACAGACCGCGGCAGGCTGCCACCAAGGGGTCAGCGCCTATCCAGGGGTCCCTTCTCCCAGGTCAGGAGAAAACCGGGCAAGGGCTGGGGCATGGGTGCATCCACAGCCTCAGCCTGGGCCCCAATCACCCTGTTCCTCCTTGCAGCGAAGCCCACCACGACACCAGCACCGCGACTACCCATGCCGGCGCCCGCCACCACGGTGCACCCCGCGTCCCTGCGCCCAGAGGGCTGCCGGCCCCGGGAGGGTGGCGCAGGTGAGGCAGGCGCGGGTCCTGGGAGCGGGGCGGGCAGGGGCGGCACAGACCGTGGGGAGTCCCCCTCCTGGAGGGAGGGCACATGGAGAGGACCCTGAGTCCAGGACGGGAAGAAGCGCAGGGGATGGCGAGAGGGGCGGGATGGGCCACCCAGGCCCGCTTCTAAATGCCGTCGTCCTCGATCTCGTCAGTGGACAAGCCCGGGTTGGATTTCTTCTGTGAAATCTACATCTTGGCACCATTAGCCGGGACCTGCGCGGTCCTTCTCCTGTCACTGGTCATCACGGTCATCTGCCATCACAGTAAGTCCTGGGGAGTGACTGCGGGCGGGAACGCCCCACTCCCGCACTTTGCGCTCGCTCCAGGCAGCCCTTGCGGAGAGATGGGGTTCAAATTTCTGGGACTCCCGAGCAGCAGCGCAGGACCAGGCACAGTCCAATTCTTTCTGGGAGAAAATAGACAAGAAAGCCCTCCTCTTGCCCCCCTGCCTGAAGTTTGTGGTACACAGAGTCCTATTCCCAAAATGACAGCAGTGCGCGTGCTCAGTAGGGAGTGGCAGCGAAGTCCGCAGGAAAGCCTTAAAGATTCACAGCAAACCGAAGGCGGGGAGGGGGCTGCTATGGCCCTGGGACCTGGGCCCAGGATGGTTGGGTCAAAACTACTACGACTGGCTTAAGGTTTCTCCTTGGGCCCTTCTCCACGATGCCTCCCTCCCAACACACCACGATTCCTTCTCCCACTCTGCGCCTTCCTGTCCCATGCAAGTGACTGTGCCAGCTCAGGTCTGCAGGATACCCAAGTTCACCCACATCTGCATTTGCAATGTGTTTTAAATTGATGTTTGAGGAGAGGGATGAAAAGGAAGCTCTCACTTCACCTCTTCAGGAATTATAATCCTCAAAGAAATATGAAAAGAGAACCCATATTTGGTGACTGTGTCTGGGGAGCGGTACTTACTTTTCCCTTCTTTTTTCCTTATCCAGGGAACCGAAGGCGCGTTTGCAAATGTCCTAGGTGAGTCTCTCTTAACCCTGGGCCTGCTCACTCTGGGCAGAGGGGTGGAGTCCTGTGACCAGGAGTCAGCTAGTCCCTGAACAAAGAGAGGCAGAAGACTGGGAATGTGGATGCATTCTTAAGAAAAGGGAGACCCACTCTGGGCTAGTGAGAAAACAGAGTGACTTCAGTAAATCCAGTTTGGGTTGGCACTAAAATATGTATCTGAGGGCTTCCTCCAGCTCATCCTAGCTCCTCAAGTGCCTGGGGTCCTCTTTCTAGGTGATTCCATCTGGGTGTTAAGATCCCACCCCATCCGCTTCTTGACTGGTCTTGGTTTTTTTGAGGGAAAGCCAAACTTTATTATCTAAACTAAATAAATACTGACCTTGGTTCCTAATTTTCCTGTATCAGCACAAGGTCTTGATGTATTGGAAGGGACTGAAGGAAAAGAGAACAGAGGCAGGGACAATTAGCTCTCTGGTAGCTCAAGTGATTGCCCTATCCAGTTCCTGCCCAGTGGATCTGAAATCATCAGAAAACAAACAACAGCATGTAAGAGAAGCTTGTCTCCACTCCACTTTGCCCTTAGGCTGGGGCAGCCCATGGGGTCATCTAACAAGTACTGATCTTCTGGGCACTGTGATAGGGGTTACAATTAGGATCTCTCTTAATCCTCACAGCAACTGCATATGGTAGACACCACAGTCCCAACTCAAAGGGAACAAACAGCTCTGAGATTAGGAAACCCCACCCAAGGAGCCAGAGGCAGGATTACAGTCAAATTATCAAAAATATACCAGCCTATAGTGTACCAGTTCCTTGCTTTATACAGTCGGCCATCCATATCCCCAGGTTCTGCATCTTCAGACTCAACCAACCTTGGATGGAAAATATTTGCTTTAAAGAATGTTCCTGTACTGAACAGGAACAGACTTTTTTCCTTGTCATTATTCCCTAAACAATACAGTATAACAACTATTTACACAGCATTTACACTGTTTTAGGTACTACACATCATCTAGAGATGATCTAGGGGCTGGGATTTAGTTCAGTTGATAGAGCGCCACTCTGCAGTCTCTGATGTCCTGAGTTCGATTCCCAGCACCACAGAAAAGGGAGAAGGACGTAGGAATCCACTCTGGAGGCAATACCGAAAAAACAGCCATTGAAAACCCTATGAGGGTCACTATGAGTCGGACATGACTCGGCGGCACCTAACAACAACAACAGACATGATCTAAAGGGAGGGGAGGATGTTGCATAGGTTATGTGCAAAGACTCTTCCATTTTATATGAGACTAAGAATCTGAGTAGCAAAGAGGGGTCCAGGAACCAATCTCCCTTGGATATGGAAGATGACTGTGTGTGTGTGTGTGTGTTTAATTTCAAGTTTCAAAACAATCTTTAAGGTAGTTACTATGACCTCCATTTTACAAATGAGGAAACTGAGGCTTAGGACATGTAGTGATTTATGCAAGGCTACACTGCCAGCAATAACAGAGTTGCAACTTCCATCTGAAGTTCAGCCACCTTCCTTGGCTGAGAGGCTGGCTGAGGGTGAATGTGAAGGAAAATTCACTATATACACCAATTCCTTTCAGTAGATGAAAATACTTTTATACCTCCAGTTTTCATTTTATACTGCTTGGTATTCCTCTTCAGTAATCCAAGTTCAGTGTCCTGTCAGTGTCATTATTTTGTGTGTGTGTGTGTGTGTGTGTGTGTGTGTGTGTGTGTGTGTGTGTGTGATGGAGGGTTGATCTCAGGGCCTCATGTGAACTTTGCAAAGGCTTTACCATTGAGCCGTATCCCCAGCCCATTTTTTTACTTTTTATTTTGAGACACAGTCTTACTAAATTACCCAGTCTGCCTCCAGCCTCAACCTTACAATCCTCCTACCTCCACCTCCCGAGTCACTGGGATTACAGGCGTGTACCATTGTTCCTGGCCTTACATCATTATCTAAGCAATTGAAATGTAACGAAACTCCAATGCATATGTTGTAGGTGATATGTTGTTGTTGTTAGGTGCCATCAGGTTGGTATCCGACTCATAGCGACCCTACATACAACAGGGAAAACACTATTGTCAGTGCTTCTCTGCTGTTCATAGGGTTTTCAATGGCGGATGTTTTTTGGGAGTTGGTTGCCAGGTTGGTCTCCAAAGCCTACAGCACCTGGTGTTCCCAGGTGGTCTCCAATCCAAGTACTAACCAGGCCTGACCCTGCTTAGCTTCTGAGATCTGATGGGATCAGATGCCACAGGGCTATGCCTGCAGGCTTTGTAGGTGATATAACAAGGGCTGAAAACCATGTAAGATTTTTAGCTTTTTATTATTATTATTATTTTCTTTTTTTGAGACAGGGTCTCACTGTGTGGCCCAGGCTGACCTGGAACTCACTATGTAGACCAGGTTGGTCCCTAACTCACATCGATCCTCCTGCCTGTGCCTCCCCAGTGCTAGGATTACAGGTGTGCCCCACCATGCTCAGTGATTTTTAGCATTTTCATTACTTGGAGTGTACTTGGTTGCTTTTGCAAGAGAATCTCTTATCTCTACCTTTTCTGAAAAGTCTTATTTTAAAATAAATACCAGAATAAAATCCTGCTCTGAAACCTAAAGCTAGGCAGAATAAACCATTAAGGAACTCACACATCTGAGTTAATATACTCAGCGATGACCAAGGGCAGCTCAGCTTCAGCAGGGAGGCTTTGGGGGACAGGGTGTGTCCACATGGCCCTCATGACAAATTACTCCACTTAGGAGTCATTCACCCAGCACTGAATTGACACTCATTTTTAGTGTACATCAATTTTGGGTTGGCAAAGGCACTTTTAGCCCACGCAGCTCTGCTTGGCTGATGGTGGTGATTCACTCACATCCTCCTCCTCTGTCCTGATCCTCTGGGGCTGAGACTGCTCAGCTGATGACTTTGATTATCATCCTCATGTCACACCTCCCTGGGGACCTTGAAAAGCCAGACTACCTGGGTTCAGATCCTGCACCAGCCATGTGCTAGCTGTGTGACCTTGGGCAAATTCTCTAACCTCTTCCACCCAGTATGGAGCCCCTAGGGTTGCTGAGAGGACCACAGGAGATGATGCAAGAAAGGCACTTGGCAGGGTGGCTGTGGTCATTCACTGCATCCTCTGCTGGTGCCCTAGGAGTTGGGAGGCTGGTCACAGATGGATGCTACATTGAAAGGGCTCTTGCAGCAGTGACGGTTGTCTGCTTCTCTTTCAGGCCCCAAGTCAGACAGGGAGGCAAGCCCAGCCCTTCAGAGAGATATGTGTGACATGGCACCAGGCCTGTGCGACAGCTACTACATAACTTCAAACTGAGGCCTCTCCCTGCAGGAGAGCAAGCCCTTCTCTTTCTCTTTCTCCAGTCGTCTTTCCTATGTGTTCATTCTCCATATTATGTTGGTGGGACGAGTTACTTTTTCTTCGTGGATTTACTGTAACTGACACAGAACAAAGCCATACAATGTCTACGGTAGAGCGTAAGGGTCATAGCACCACTGCGTACACCAGAGCTCCCCCGAAAGCCGAGCTCTCAGCATCATGTTGGTAGAGCTGAAGGCAGTCTCAGCACCCACTTAGTCTAAACCTCTTCCCTGCCCATGTCACAGAGGAGGGTGCAGCCCAGAGATGAGGGCAGTTTAATCAGCATGACACAGCAAGTCAGGGTTGGAGGTAGAACTGGAGACACCCTCTTCTGCCAGCTCAGAGCTCTTTCCTCCATGCTATTCAGCTGTCTCTTTCAGGACCAGTGCCCTGGGTGGGGTGATTGTGTCTCAAACCATAAAGGAACAGTATTTCTTCTGCACCTGTGACCTACTCAGTCCTGGCCCCCAACCTGTGCAGGTAATGAAAAGAAAATGAGAGAATTGCCTTTGACAGCGTTCTATCATGTAGTTTAATAACATCAGACATTTTTTATAATGAAGCATGAAATTGCATAGATAGAACGAATTTCCACAGGAAAGTGAAGGGGTGAACTAAGTCGTGGAAAACAAATCCCTGCATCTCTAAAGAAAATTGCTGTGAGATTCCTGTGGAGTTAATATTGCTCTCCCAGCCCTTGCATGGCAGAGGGTAAAACTTTAAAGTATGACTTTGTTAGAGGGTAATAGGCAGGAAGAAAGGGAATAGAGGGCTCTGCAGCCAGCCACTACCGAGCCTAGCCATGTGCTTCCCCATGACCTGCAATATAAATATCGATGTGAGCCTCCTGACGAAGGCTTTGATCTACTGGTGAGTACTTCCCTGATAGATAATACCCTTACCAACAGCACACTTGCTAGAAGGAAACAGAATTAAAATCACTCCTCACTTCTACATTCATCCAAGAAGGCTGATAAGGCTGTGTGAGACATATACCACTCTCAGCAGTCAAAAAGAACATTGGTGAATTCTGCTCCCTTACCAAGATCAGTAGCTGCCTGGATTTCTACAACCTTGCCTCTGAGCCCAGTCCTCTGAAAACACTGGGAATCCATTAACCCCTTTTGGACACAGGCCTCAAGCATAAAACGTTTCTTTCCTCCCCTGAGGGCCCAAGCTTCACTCTATAAGACAAGGTGTTGTTGTTGTTGTTGTTAGGTGCCATTGAGTCGTGTCCAACTCAGTCGTGACCCATACAGGGTTTTCAATGGCTGGTTGTTTCTGGATTGTCTCGGGAGTGCATCGCCATATCCTTCTCCCATTTTTTTGCAGTGTTGGGAGTCAAACTTGGGACCTCAGAGACTGCAGAGCAGTGCTCTACCAACTGAGCTAAATCCCAGCCCCCCTGAAGGTGTATTCTCTTTATAATGTATCTCTTTAGTAAACTTAGCCTACATTCTATACTATAATTTCTGTGTCCCATATAATTTCTTCTATACAAGGAAACAGACAAACCGAGGTATCTGCTGCCAGGGAGAGAAAGGTTAATTGTTGTCTTGGGGAGGGAACTGCCTGCTTCTAGCATCTCTTTCTCTCTAAACCCCTGCACTTCGCTCTGGAAACCTGTACTATCCCTTGCCTTTATCTAATAAGCTTCAAACTGCTTCAATTCTCTGTTTTATCTTGAAATTCTTTTTGGTGACTGAGACAAGGGCCCTTGACATCTCCCCTGAGTGGAGGTCCCAAGAAAGGGAACTCCTCAGGGCAGGTGCTAATCTGGGGATACAGCACCCCTAAACCCACTGACTAGTTGAGCATCATTAAAGTTGTACAGAGGCCCTCTCAAATCTCTAAATGTGAGGTACCAGATTAGAACACATTCCTGGGATCACTGATGACGTTTTAAACTTTGTAAAGACGTAACTGTGAGCTGCCAGCACATTCCCAGGCAGCCTCTTGGCCAGCAGATGTAAGGATGAAGCACAACAGACTCTGATGAGG
>VMDO01023080.1:0-32333 GCA_007922755.1 Pedetes capensis
ATGTCTCACTATGTTTCCCAGGCTGTGTTTGTACTCCTTGTCTCAAGTGATCCTCCTGGTTTAGACTTTGGAGTAATTGGTATCATAGGCACTGTGGAGGATGTTTCTTTCAGGTTTTGTTTTATTCGTTCTTCATGTTTTGTTTTGTGTTTTATGATGGTGTAGAATGGGAATTATTTCCTTTCTTTTCACAAGTAAGAAGACTGAGTCTAAAATGTTTCATTGGCCAAAGGAAATAATTTATAAACAAATTTTTTCTTTGTGTTAACCTAGATTTGACTAAGCTTATATTTAGTAATCAAAAAAGACAGTTAAGAAATAAAAAATGACATCTTCAGAGTAAAAGTGGGAAGAGAGAGAAACAGTAAGGTTTTACCCTGAATTGATTATTTCCTATTTTAGATAAAGCATGGAAGAAAATTAAGAGCAATTAACTTCTCAGCACCTACAGAAAAGTAGGACTGTAAACACAGCCACTGGACTGGTATATGTAAAACTTAGGAGGTTTTACATCTTTAGAAGGGAGTCAGGAAAATGTAAGCATAAGGAAATGAACTCTAATATTTTTAAAATATGAAAATTCTTAGTATATGTTATATATTAGTTGAAGCTGAAATTGTTCATATTCCTTAGGTTTTGTTATGTGTTTGTTATTGTATTTTGTTTTTGTTTTGTTTATTTTCAATACTGGGAGGTTGGACATTGGGCCTCCAGCATAATTTGTAAGAGTCCTACTACTGACAAGAAACCACATCCTTTTTAAAAATTTTTATCTTGAGACAAGGTCTAGCTAATTTAAACAGGCTGCCTCTTGCCTCAAAGTTGAGAACCTCCTGCTTCAGCCTACCAAGTTGCTGTGATTAGGACATATATCATCTTAAAATGTACTGAGAGCTTTAGAGCTTTCTAAAGATAGGCCATCTGCATTTTAATATTCTTTATTGCACCCTTAACTGTTATGGCTTTGGATAAGTTATACAAAAATTCTTTCCACCTTCACTTCTTCACCTGTATAATGAAGATAGTGGTAGAACATTCTTGACAATGTTACTGTGAAAATTAAATGATGTAACATACAAAAATTTGCCTGAAACACTGTCAAAATATTTTTCCATGAAATCACATTTGAAATATTGGCAATATTATGATTGCTATACCCTTATAGCCATTCTGAAATAATTGCAGCTTATATGATATCTTAGTTTCCTACATTTTAGATTAGGTAGATGACATTTTCTTTGACAGTAAAGTTCATTTTCCTCTCTTCACGAAAACTATGTATAATTTTTTATTTTTTTTAGTTCTCAGCTGTAATAGGTTCCTTTTGTAGCATCACAAATTACCACAAACTTTGTATCCTAAAAAATAAGCAAGAAAAAAATCATACAAGGTAAGAACAGAAGATACGTTGAACGTTTAAATAAAAAATGATTGTAGTACAAGACATATTTTTATTAAGCTCCCTCAAAATGCTACTCCTGGCTTTGAACAGACTTATCTCATTATTCTTGTATCTTTCTGAAGCAGTTCTGTACATCTTCTCTCATGATTGTCCTTTGTTGGACTATCATGGCTGCCTGGATGTTTTGAATCCATTCAAAACATTTACCTTTCATGGTCATTTTGACATTAAGGAAGAAACAAAAGTGACACAGTGCCAGACCCAATGACTAAAGTGGATGAAGACAGGCTGTAAAGTTTTTATTTGACAGAAATTACAATACCAGAAACAATGTATGACAAAGAGTATTGCCATGGTGGAGGATGAAACTATGACATAAAAGAGGACTTCAATAATTGCTTTAGAAAGTGGAAAGAATGATGGGCCACAGTACCTGGAAAGTTACTTTCATATCAGAAAAACATTCCAAATTAACTTTTATGGAACCCAGAAAGCCATAGTTCATGCTATTTTATTTGACTTTGATGTTGGTAGGCAACCACAAAAATGAAGACTTGAATGTTTTGAGAAAAGAACTAGGTCCATTTTAATAATTTTTATTAAGATTATAGGAAATTAAAAATATTAAAATGACAATTAAATATGGCTAGAATTCAAAATTAATATAACTGATGTGTGAACCAATGTAGAAGTGATCAGAGAATATTGGCAGGGGAGGGCAATAATGACAAGAAATACTGGACCATATATTCAGTGAATATATGATTAAAGGAAGTGATGTATGGGTGACAAATTAAATAGTTTGGTTTGTGGAAGGATATCAAACTGTAGAAGGAAAATCTGGAAGATGATTATTTTATGATGCAAATTTCCTAACCCTATCCCATTTATTTTTTTAAAATATTATATATTTCTTTTAGAAGATTTATTTTAATTAAAGAAAAATGGAATTTCTGGTCACTTTTGGCAAGATGCATCTTTCCCAATCAGTGTGTATGATGAGAAGGTGATTGTGAATTTTGTTCTTAAAATGATTTGCAATTTATGTGAATATTTAGAATTTTAAAATGGAACGTTTTAGATTTTATATTGTCTTCTGTTGGACAAAAGTGATTAATTTTCAGTCCCAATGTTGATCGTATGTTGTTTTTCTGACATTTTAAGTAATGCAATCTTGTCATGGAATTGAAATATTAATAGTGCAATTTAAACTTAATAATACACTCATTTATGCAATTTCCTGTGTTGAAAAGTAGAATGCAATTCATAATTAGATGAATTGTTAGGAAAATATTTAAAGACAAGCCTGAATATCCTTGAAAGGAAAATGGCTTTTCACATATTCTAGATGGCATGATTTTGAATTTTCATAATACTTAATATATTTAGTATACTTCATTTGAAAATTAGTGGATTTCAACATTTCCCTCAAAATTAAATGAAGATAAATGTATTAAAAATAGTAAAAGCAGTGTATAGCATTCATTTGAATTTTTTAAAGTAAAATTCTATGAAAGGTACTTCCTTTTTGTTGAAGAATAAACAAACCATGCATATATTTATCAACAAACCAGTAAGATTCCTGTACATGTTTTAGTTCCAATTACAATGTGTCAAATTTTTAAAACAAAATTTTATTTGTAAACAATAACATATACAGCTTGATTTCATTCTCTGATATTTACTTTACATTAATCCTTTTGTGTGACAGATTTTGTCATTATAGACATAAATATAATAAGATTGAAATGAGCTAATAATTCCTGAAACTAGGTGGCAGGTGCATGATTGCTTTTAATTATATTATTGTCTACATTTGTGCTTTTCTTGAAAAGGTAAAATAAATTGGTGTTACTTGATATGTTCATATAATGATTTTTTCAAATATAATAAATCACATTTAAAAACTACACTCCCAAAAAGATTTTTCCCTTGCAGATTATATTTCTTTCTAACTCCACTGTCATCATAGTATACTATTCAGTAGTCTCCACTTTCTCATACTTAGTATGTCTCCTACATTCACACTGAGATAACATCTTCTAGTCTTATGACTCTTTTGCAAAAATTACTCATTAGCACTTTGTGCTTTTGTTCCCTAGGGGCTCATTCTTCCTACTGCTCATGCCTAACTGCTACCTAAAAATATTACAATTATCTATATGATTTCTTGTCTGGCTAAACTGTGAATGTTTGGTTCAATACTGTGCTCCACTGGAACTACCATTATCTTGAATATAGTATAGACTTGCAATAACAATAAGTATATACTTAATTAAAACTTTAATAAAAGTCTTTCATTCAATATCTGCCTTGGGCCAAGAAGATGTTGTATTAGAAAATGCAATAATGATGGTGGTTTTGTGTAAATCTACTTTGTATATAGCCAGGAATAATTTATGTCAATAGACTGGTTATATATACTATTTAATCATGCATTCATTAGAAACATATGCCTGTAAAGAACAAGGTAGTGTCTAGTTCATGAGTTTGCATTTTAGTAGAAGAGAGTAATGAAACTAATCTCATGGTGTCAGATTTGCTGAAATGTAACAAGTGCTATGAGATAAAATGAAATAGCATGAACAAATGCAAATTTTTGTATAAATGTAAGTATATTTATTTGTATTGGTGTGGAGGGGAGACTTTTCTACCAAGTAGCATTTGAGCAGATCTATGGCTTAAGTGAAGATGTAAGCTATCCTATCGATCTAAGGAAGAGACCAGAACAAGGGCATTTCTATTACAAACACCATGCCCTACAGCAGGAGCATGAGGTCACATGTATAAAAGATGAATGGGGACAGTATGGCTAGAACAGTAATGAGTACTTCTCTATAAATGTTTGCCAGTTTTCATAGGTTTAAAGAAAAAAGTGCTCTGAAACTATGCAATTGTAGATTATTCCCATTATATATCATTACCATAAACAAGTTTGATTTTTTTTACTTCTTATTTCCCATAAGGATAGGCTATAAATGTGACAACTGTTAATTCTCAATTAGCAAGACAATATTAAAACTCCTAGTGGTTTTTCTTCCTGTAATAATTTACCTTTTTATTTTATAGAATGGTAAATTTCTATGTTGACATGATAGCACTTGGCCTATAACTTCTTTTGGTGAATGTTGGTTTACTCCTGTGATGTTTTCCCTATATGAACTTAATTGTGAGCAGTAGGTGAATGAGCAAAACTTCTTATGTATTTACAGCCACTCCTCAGTGCTTACATCACTGCCTGAGCTCTGCTTTTGTTTCCTGGAAAAAAACAGTCCATGGAAAACCAGTCCATGATGCCAAGAAGTTAGGGGCAGCTGCAATAGAATACCATTCAGTAATACAAAAAGAACGAACTCCACAGACATGAAAAACAAAGATTGTCAAAGGTCTTATTCTACATAAAAGTATTCAGATATAAACTACTGCACATTGCATGTTTTTAAAAATAATTTGCAGCAAAAGAAAATTATATGAACAAATGTCTAGTGCAAGCATAATATAATCATTACAACATACATTCTAATAGGAAATAAAATAATAAAGACTGTTTGACCTAAGCCCATTTTCTTTTTAATTGAATACAAGTGAGGTTCCTTCAAATCTAATCCAGTCTGTTTCAAGTTGTATCCAATAGTTCATGAATCTTGGAGATATGTGGATTTCCTAGGCTTGGCACACTTCTGTGGACAATTTCATTCTGCCATCTTGGAAAGCATAGCGTGACTTTGGAAGTTGTTTTTTAAAGATTTTTGGAGCTGCATGACAGAAGGAGTTTTGTATTTATAGAAGCTAATCCAATCTTATGATAGGCTTTAAATGATAGAGGATTTTTTTTGTAAAATTCCATTTCTAACTAACTCTGTCTGAATTGTTCACTCATTGCCTTAAGGTGGAAATCATAAATTAATTGAGGTTCTATGAATTGCAAGTGTATAATATTATTTTGGCAAATATTACCTTTATCACTGAGAACAACATATCACTCCACAATCCCTTAAACATTCTGCTACCTTAGAAATTTTTAAAATCAGAATATTTTCTGTATACAAACAATTATTTTCACATTGAACAATTTATCCTTTCATCAAACATTTACTGGGTGTTTAGACTATATGAAATATCCATATATGCCTTCTATTGATCAAATAAGATTGACAATCACACATGGTCTTATTTATGCTTTGTTTTGTCAATTTAATCATGTAAAACACATCCTCTCTCTTTTTAGCTTCTCTGTGTCACAATCAATGGTAGTTTAGCCAACAGTTCTGAGACTAAATATGCAATTTTCTTTTTTTAATAGAGAACCTTTATTATTTAGATGCAGTTCATTTACTTCCAATTCTGAGATGTATTCAATTTTTCTTATATTTTCCAATGACTGCTGGTAAAACCAAGTAGTGAAGAATTAAATAACTTTCCAAAATCATTCTAATTCTAGTATTTTGTTGATTGTTTTTGTTTTGCTTTGGATCACAAGCACCCTAGCAGTGGTCTGTATTCCCTGTCCCTTATTTACTTTTTTTAAATTTTGAGATGGAGTCTCACTGTGTTGCACAGGCTATCCCTGGCCTCAAACTCATGATCCTCCTGTCTTAGCTTTCCAAGTTGCTTGGATTATGAACATGCATCTATGTGGCCAGCTCAAGCCTAGTTCTTGTACTCATACATTTTACTAAGTCCTAGCTTTCTTTTTGTCTAAGTATATTAATTAAAATTTATAGAAAGAAAAATAATTCTTAAGTTTGACATATTCTAAAAAGAGAAACTTTATAATAATATAAAAAAGCAAACTCTAAATTTCATTCTAAGTAGAACTTTGTCCCATTTTAGTTATTTATAGTCTAGCATGATGAATGATAAGCCTTCACTTTTGAGAAAGGAAAAACCAAGACATCTTTAAGCTACTGGATTACATACTAGTATAAGTATGATGTTTTATCCATGCTAATTTATTTGATACAACATAAAAAAACTCATAAAATTGCAAATAAATTTTTAGGCAGAAATCAAAGATATTCTACTAAATAGACAATTGTTTCCCTATTAGTTAATCAACCATATAGAAATTATATGCCAGTTCAAGTCATATTCAGAGTGTTTGATTTGTGTTTCATGGTTTATGCTAACTGTATTTGAAAAATAATGTGATCCCATAGGCAACTAAAAGAGAATTACAAGTTTATTTACAGAAAGTTCAGGACAATTCCCTGAGTGTATTTGGCTTACCCAGCTCTTCTCTTCTTTTTCATTTGCAATACTTAGAATAACTGTAAACTGTGCTGGGCATGCAGTATCCTAATATTAAAAGGCACTTTCTGGAATGGCCAGACTCTTTGTTGTCTCTCTAAGAAGAGGATGTCCTTCCTTGATTTAGTCCAGTGACCAAAGTTCACTCCTAAGTGTAAATCCCAGGGTGCACTGTTCTCAGGGACCCTCAGCTACAGTGCAAAGTGTAGCACATGCTCCTGAGACTCCATCCTCCCTGGACAGCTTTTCTGAGTCTTGGCAGACAGACTTGCCTTAGAATCCTAATCTTCTGTTTGGCTTCACTGCCTACCACTGAGTAATGAAGTTGTTGGCTAAATGTTGTACAACTATACTTTAAAACTGGGATCATGTAAATGGCAGAGTAAGTAGTGTTGGGTAAACTTGCTTCACAGAAAGAATCAAGCTCAAAATGCTGTGACATCATCAGAAAGGCATGTATAGAGTGATCAATTAATATTTGTGTTTGGAATAATGTAGACAATCAGCCATTTAATTATCTAGAGATTGTCTCTTGGTAATGTTTAGTCAAGTCCTAGCATAATCCTTCAGCTGTTACTGATGTTCAATATGCAGTAGTCAAGAAAGAATTTTCTAAAGCTCAAGGTAAAAGTACACAGAGCATGGAGTCAGTGAGATTGCAAAGGAAAGGCCAGAGATGGAAAAAACTCTTCTGTTGCTTAGCATTAGAGGCAGTGTCCTGCTCTGACTTCTAAAGTTTTCTTTGACAGTTATGTATTTAGTTCTTTTCCCAATGCACCTGATGTCCTGTAGGTGTGATTCAACAGTTGGTGACACTTGACTAAGATGAGTAATGTGATGAAAAAGAATCAGCAACAGGTGCTGGTAAACAAGTGCAGATTTAATTTACAAATATGGAAGATCTCATCTTTCTATTTATCATGTTCCCATTTGCATACTTATTATTTTTTCCTTTTTTTAATACATTTATGAACCACCACATGGAGATTTACATAGCCCAGTGCAGTCTTAATGTGTTTATTCATGCTCCAAAGATTTAAGCTATGGTAGTTTTTAACAATAATAATTTTGGATTACAGATGAGGAAATCACTCAATGATGTTAGATGATTTACCCAAAGTCATGGAATTAGTAATGGTTAAATCAGTATTTAACAAGATGGGCATGTTGAGGTAGCTGAAATGATGGACAGTTTCAAGAAATAGCTTGATTGAATTCATTCTGTAGCTTTAGTTGTTGTTTTGGTCCACTTCTTAGGAACAACAACAAAGTTTATTTGGTGGGGTTCATACACACTGGCAGGGCAGCAGTGGAACAGAGAAGGTAATATTTCCAGGAAGGATATATTATATGGCTAGCTACTATGGAGTAATCATGCAGAATTGTTCTATGATATAGCACTGAATATATGCTTGCAATGTATTGTGCCCAAGGGAGATGGGAGTTGTAATTACAAATAACCCAACACCCAGCAAATGTTACTGAACAGCTGTCTTCTGACGACTTAATTTTCTAATCATTTCTAGGTTTACTTATAGGCACACAGTGTGGGTTCCAGCAAGCCTTGTCATTCTACATACAAATGTGTGCTCCTGACTATTGAAATTATAACCAGAGATCCTCAGAGAATGATCTTTCTCAGTCAGACTGCTACAAAAAATAAGTGCTATAAAAACCGGGTGGCTTAGTCAACAGATATTTATTTCTCATAGTTCTGGAGGTTAGGAAGTCCATGGTCAAGGTGTTGGCAGAGTGAGAGAGTGGTGTCTTCCTGGCTTATAGATAACTACCATCTCCTTCTATTCATATGGCAGAGAAAGGGGGTGTGGGGATCAGTCTGCTCTCTTACCATTCTTAAAAGAAGTCTGAATCCACTATGTGGCTCTACCATCTGAAACTCATCTAAACCAAATTACATCCCAATGTCTTCAACATGGAAAATCAGGGAAGTATTTAACATTCAATCCATAAGGATCCACACAATTATAGATTTAATAGATAGATCTACACTGAGGGACTGGGTTTAGATCAGGTAGGAGAGTGGCTGTTCTGCACTCACTGAGGACCTGGATTTGATCCCCAGCATTGCAATAATAGGAGAAGGACCTGGCAATCCACTCCCAAAGCTTCCCAAATTAATTAGTCAATGAAAACCCTATGAAGTTCTCTACAAGTCAGACCAAACTAGGAGGCACCTAACAACAACAACAGGTCCACACCAAAATTCACAATACTCATGAACATCCTGTGACACTGATACTGTAATTATTTCCACTATAAAGATAAAACAAAGAAATACCTAGAGATGTTCAATGAGTTCCTCAAGGTCACACAATGTAGAAGAACCAGAACTTTAGCTAATAGTCTTTGTCGTAAGCTTGTTGTCTTAACTTCTTTATAAAAAGTCTTCAATGATGTGAATTTCTCTCAGTTTGATATTATGAAATTAATATTAAATGTTAAGTAGCAGTTCAAGCATGAGCAATAGGGAAGTACTGGTCCCCAAGGAACAAAAGCACACAGACTCAATTTTTGCAAATTTGTCATTAGCCATAAGGAATCTTTGCAAAAAGGTCACAATGCCAGATCTGAAGACACACCCATAGTATTAACATCCAGCAAGGAAACCGTAAGTAAGCTGATTTTACACCAGTTTCATCCTAACTTTAGCTCCCAGAAACTAACTCTAAAAGATTCACCCTCAGCCACTAGGCTGCTGACTCTCCATTGATCAGTCCACTCTGTGGTCTGTCTAAAAAGGTCTCCTTCCCAGATATCTTCATAGTCACTCTTCTTTCTACTTTATAAACTGATTCTAAACTTTCACTTTACTATTCTTCCTTGTTAAATTCTTCTTAACAAGAGAACAAGAATGGAAGATGATTTTCCTGCAATTGTAAATATGAATTTTTATTCATGAATTCTATGAATTTTTGACAGTAATAACCTCAAATAACAAGATTTTTTATTTTTTTCAAAAATTTTCTTTTCCTGGTTTTTATTAATTTTTGCCTGAAATAGAAACTATGCTTATGAACTTAGAGTAAACCTTCTTTGATATATTTAGCTAAATTAATTTGTATAATCATATTACATGGTAGGATTTAGGAATATCATTGCTGGGGTGTCCATCCTTTTCAAGGTACACAGGAAACCTAATATCGAGTCATTACAAACAAACAATATGCCTAATGCAAAGTTATTTTTAGGTGGCTTTTATGCAATCAGAACAGAAGAAAAAAGTAGAGTTGGCATGCCAATCTAAGAATCTATAGAGAGCTTTAATAAATCTAGAAAATTGGCTATATCTAGCAAAATGCACTATAGAAAATAATTGTTTTGAAATTTAGCATGTAATTTCAGCACAGAAATGATAAGCTCTATAAATATCTAGAAATCATGTCTTTTGGCTTCAGTTATTATTCTGCTTTATAACATCTATGCAACAAACATTTGCTGAGGATATACTATGAGCTTGTCATTTTGCTTTATTTTATGGTTACAGACATGAATAAGATAGATAGTATTTATACCCTGTGAAATATAATGGAATACAGATCACGAACAAATTAATAAACAGTGGATGGTGATAAAGGTGATAAAAATAAAGTAAGTCATTCCATACCAAGGGCTACAAGATCTTCATGTCAGGAACTCAGGGAAGGGATCTCATAGAAGAGGAGATTTGAGGCAAATGAGAGAATAAACCAGTCATGAGAAGCAAGTCAGAAAGGAGCAATAGCTATGACAAGATCCACAGCAGAGGCAAGCTCAGTGTGCTTGAGGGAAAAGAGATTTGTGTGGCTGAATCACTTTAAAACAAGAGTGGCCTAAACTAGATGAGGTAGTAAAGCTATGAAGAAATCTGATTCTGTATTGTCTAGAGATATATAATTCACAATAAAAGGATTCAATTTCATTCTGAGTAAAATAAAAATTAATGATGACTTTGAAGAAAACTAATGCATAATATAGTATCTTCCTAGCTCTCTTTCTATTCCTTCATCAATCTGTCTACTTAATTCAAGATTTACTTTTGTCTAGAATGGGAGAAGTGGTGAGGTATATAACTATGTAGATTTGAAAAATGATTTTGTGGTAGAATGAATAGAAATGAATTGTACTTGGCTACCATTCCAAGAAATGAGAAGGAATTAAACAACAAGGAGTAAAGGAGAGAGAGAGAGAGAGAGAGAGGGAGAGAGAGAGAGAAAGAGAGAGAGAGAGAGGGAGCAAGAAAGGAATTAAAGAAGGAAGGAAGGAAGGAAAGAAGGAAGGAAGGAAGGAAGGAAGGAAGGAAGGAAGGAAAGAAGGAAGGGTGTGTTCTTGGGTTATCAATGAGACAAGGTACTTTGGTCTGCATTTTGTTACTTGTAAATTACAAGATCTCTATTTAAATAAATTTAATACATTTTGGACAGTGGTCAGGAACAAAGGCACATAGAAACCAACAGAAAAAATTAGGGAATTGTTTTTCTCTCTTTCTCTTTCTGCAAGATTTCTGAGATGCCTGGTTTAAGTCAAACACTTCTTCTTGATCAATCATTGAATAGGAATGTCCCAGAAAAGGGAACTAAAGTTTGATCTGTTATAGGTTCATTTCTCTATGTAGGTGTGAAATTACCATATTTAAAAACCAGATTAGGCCTCACTGTCAAAGTCAATCCTCAAGACAGCATGTGGAATAATCAGTTCTGCATGGGAGACTCAGGGAAGTCTTGCTTAAGAAGTGACATCTGAGCAGGGTTTTGAAGGAGGGAATAACTCCATTCAACTATGTATTGCTGCCTTATTAAATGCAAGGTACTCTGCCAAGGTGCTCTGAAGCATAGAGAAGTGAAGAAAATAGAGTTTCTTCAATACAGGGATTTACAATCTAATGAAGGAGACTGACACGTACACATGAGTCCCTGTGGAAGTTCTCTTGGCATCATTAAATTTAATCCTGAGACATACTGAGATGCCTGGTACTCTTAAAAGGCTTAGCCATTACAACATATGCTGCATTGGTGTGGGACAAGATAGCTAGACAAAAATTATCCCATAGAGGATAGGCTTAGCTGTAAATTGGAAATGTATTCATTAAATAAATAGTTATCGACTGCCTGACTGACTAGGAAAAGATGAGATCCTGTGGATGTAAAGGTAACAATTCAGTTCACCTTCATCAAATAACTTGAATTCAACTGAAAAAAATATGTTGTTGTTGTTAAGTGCCATCGAGTCAATCCATTATAATTCAGTTAAACCCATGTTTTGCAAGAGTACTATATCCAAAATCCAATAAATCACAAGTGATTTATAAAACCACCTTTAGTTGCAGAATATTTATTTGCCTAGCCTATTTGTTCCTTACACTGACCCATACAGTAATCGTAATTGTAATTACTGTTTGTAAATGAAGATGTCTATATACAAAGAAGTTAAGAAACTTGCTGCACAATATATGGGCAGGGTAGAATTTACAACTAGACAGTGTAGCTCCCAAGTCCTTGCTAGGAAGAGAACAAAGGAAAACATACTTAGGAAAATGTAAAAGAATCGGGGCATGGAATTTTCATCAAACTTTCGGAACAAATGTGATGGAATGACTAAGAAAGAAAGTTGGCAGAAAGGGAGAATGAAGTCACAATGTGGTGTTTCAATTTTAGTTTTTTGAATTGAAAATATTTTTGAGGGATCAAATGGTCCAATGTTTGGCCCTGTGAGTTAGTTTTTAGAAAGGCATGATTTAACTGATCGGTTGTCTTATATTCTGAATGTTTCAATTTTCATAAGGGTTATCTAGAATGATGTTTAGGTATCAGGGCGGAAAAAAATCTGTGGACTGATCCTCTCAAATCACATTAAATGTTAACTGCTTACTATAGTTAACAGAGTGCATGAAACCTAACACAATGTAATATTTTCGCCTCATCCTCCTGGAGAACTCTATGCTCAATCCCTTTTCCATCCATCCCTTCTGCATTCCAACTGCTGATATAGTCTTCCAAACCACTGATTTACTGTATTTCTCTCTTATATTATTGCAGCCAACTCTTAAATGAACTTTTTGGTCTAGACTTGGCTATGTTTACTTATCTCAAAATAATGAACATAATTGTTTCTAAGTAATTACTTTGTTAAAAACTTCAGGTGTTGTTTAACCCTGAAACAAAGTCTGATTTCTGAAAGCCAGTTAAATGATCTGTGTGATCCTGCTCCTGACCACCTTTCCTGCTGGGGTACCCTCCATTCTCAACTCAAGCCCTACTTTGTTTTCCTCAAACTAACTTTATCTTTCACCTTCACGATTTCTCATGTTTCTCCACTTGAAACATTTGCTTTTCTACTGGCCCTTTTTTAATTCCACTCTGAATTTACATAAGGATTCCTTAGGCGAGATATTCTGTTTTCCTCTGAGACTGAGCTCCATTGGCTTCCATGATTATTCCTATTTTAGATGTGTACTTATTATTGACGTTATTATCAATATTTGCTTTCTATACATACAAGAGTGGCTGGGACTTAGCTTGGTTAGTAGAGTGCTTCTCTGCACTCCAGGAGGCAGGCAGGTTCTTCCAAAACAATCTCGAAACAATCTGTCATTGAAAACCTCTGAGGGTCACTATGAGTCAGACCTGACATGGCTGCACCTATCAGCAACAACAATACTTACAAGGAAGTTTCATATATGTTATTATTATTTACATAGTTTTATTGATTGGTAATATTTGACCTGACCCACTTGTTCTTGCTCTCTCACTTTGTGTGTGTGTGTGTGTTTATAAACACACAGTATTCTATATTTTATTATATAATTTATACATAATCTTTGTAGATTGTGTGTGTATTACTAAAGATAGATAGATAGATGTTGTTGTTGTTGTTGTTGTTGTTGTTGGTGGTGGTGGTGGTGGTAGGTGCCATCTAGTGAGTGTAACTCATAGCAACCCTATGTACAGCAGATCGAAACACTCCCAGATTCTGTGCCAGGCACAGGATCTTATATATGTTTAAGTTCACTGTAACAGAACAGCATCAATCCATCTGGTAGAGGGTTTTCCTGTTTTTCACTGAGCTGTCACTCTCTCAAACATGATGTCTTTCTCCAGGGATTGGTCTCTCCTGACTACATGGCCGAAATATGTAAGACTCAGTCTAGCCATCCTTGCTTCCAAGGAGCGCTCTGGTTGCACTTCTCTTAGGAGAGATCTGTTTGTTCTTTTGGCAGTCCATGGTATATTCAGTAATCATCTCCAGCAGCATAATTCAAAAGCATCATTTCTTTTCCTGTCTTCCTTCTTCAATGTCCAGCTTTCACAACCATATGATGAGACTGAAAATACCATGGCATGAGTCAGGCGCACCTTCGTCTTTAATGTGACATTTTTACTTTCAATACTTTAAAGGGATCTTTTGCCACAGCTTTTCCCAGAGCAATGCCTTTTTGATTTCTTGACTGCTGCTTCCATGGGTATTGATTATAGAGCGAAGCAAAACAAAATCATGGACAACCTCAACCTGTTCTCCATTTATTGTGAAGTTGCAAACTGACCCAGTTGTAAGAATTTTTGTTTTGTTGATGTTTAGTCACAACCCATACTGAAGGCTATGGTCTTTGATCTTCATCAGTAAAGGTTTTAAATCCTCTTCCCTTTCAGCAATCAGAGTTGTGTCATCGCATGATGCAGGTTATTAATGAGTCTTCCTCCAATCCTGATGCCAAATTCTTCCTCATAAAGTTCAGCTTCTGAGGTTATTTGCTCAGAATATAAATTGAAGAAATATGGTGAAAGATAGATAGATAGATAGATAGATAGATAGATAGATAGATAGAGACATAGAGACATTATTGTACCTATATGTGTTGGCTTTGTTTCTTTGTAGAACCCTCGTACATCAGATGATCATCCAGCGTGCACACACACATATGTGCACATATGCAGTGTTACCATGGTACCTTCCTTATTAGTTACCCCTACTGTTAATTATCAAAATGTACTTTCACCTAAAACTTGCCAGGACACAAGCCTGTAATCCTAGTGACATGGAAGGCTGAGGCAGGAGGGCTGCAAGTTTGAGTCTAGACACAGCCTGTGTATTTTAGCAAGATCATTTCTCAAACTTTTTAAAAAAGTAGATAATGAGTTGGGCATGTAGCTCAATGTCAGAGCACTTGATAAGTATGTGTGAAGCCCTGGTTTCAACCCTTGAGTATTGTAAGAAATCACTTTTCATTTTGTGTCTTTTTTGATTCTATCCCTTAATCCTATGATTCTGTGCTCTGAAACATTGTCACTTATATGTAAACAACAAAAAATGTTTTTATCAGCTCAAAATTATACATATTCTTTTAATTTGACACTCCAGGTTGTCCCTCCTAAAGGATTTCAAACATAGATGTGCAAATAAATATTTTCATTGCTGTTGAAATCCCACTGGAGAATTTTAGTGATAGATTTACTCATGCACACCACATACCTGCTGTTTTTGTGATGTAAACACATGCTATGGTGTTCTTCCCTGGCACTGAAGAACTGAAAATACACAGAAAATTTCTTATATTTCTTGAAGTCTTCTCATAATAAAAATTAAATCAGATTTTTTTTTCTGTCCAAGCCATTTCTAGTTGGCTTTCTTCTTAAGGCAAAGAAAAATAATCTTTTTTTTGTTTTATTTATTGACATCATAGCATGCTTACTTTTCCATCAATACACATCTCCTAGGCCACCATAGATAATTCTTTTTCACTATACATAAAAACATTCTGTCACCTGGGAAGCTTGGAGAATGCGGTAATTAGTGTAAAAATCCCAACCTCTTTTGACAATGAACCATGAGTAGAAGTAGTGTTTAAAGTACTTCTAACCAAGAAACGTTGCATGCAAGATTTCAGACTTTTCACTTTGCTTAAAGGAAACTTTTAATCTGAACTGTAAGCTCATTATTCATGGCAATAGCAGACATACAGTATATAATTGTGAATCTCAAGGTTCACATGAAGAATAAATACACAATTGTTTCTAAGAAAATTGTTTAAGTATGATAACGAGGCTTGAACTAAATTGTGAAGGACAAGTGAAATCAGATTCACAGAACATAGGTCAAGGTAGGTCACTGAAGACAGAAAAAGTTGGTTTCATGCAAATATATGAAGCTAAGACAGTAGGCTTGACATATGCATTTTAATCCTATTATTGCCTACACAGTTAACCTTTACTTTATAAACCAATTTAAGCTTAGTATTCAAATATGTGTTGATTTTTGTTTTTCTACATATTTTACTATGCTCAAATCTAGACAATTTTAACCTCTTATTTGCTTGCATTAATGATCTTCCCTCTTTGTGGCAAGATCCTCCCACCACCTCGCTGGAGAAGAAAAATACACTACTTTAAAATAAAGATGTATTTCTTTGCAGTATGACTTACATTCTGTATGATCATTACAGAGATAAACCAATGTGAGTTTCTTAGTGAATGTTATTATTCACTCCCTAATAACGAACTTCTCTATTTTCAGTCACCTCTGTCCTACTCTCATGAGCATGTCTTTAATTTTATGAAGTCCTTGAAAATAATACAAAGTTATAGAAATAACAATCCATAGTAAATATCTGAGGAAGATTTTAAATACAATCTTATACTATTGTTGTGTTCCCTGATGGCTACTTTGTTTTCTTTTGATCTTTTCCATTCATTACCCTAAAAATTCATGGATACTCCTGAGATGCCTCAACATTTTTCTGAACTCATCTCTCTTTTTCCCCCTCAATAATATTTTTTAAGCTGTTCTTGCATTTGTTTGTGTTTTTATTTATTCTTGCCCAAACTTCCACTTTTAGTCAGTGTTACAATGTTGTCCTGCTTTTTGTGTGTTTGGTTACAGCTAGTGACTAATTTGCTGTGACTTTATTATTTTTATTGCTAAGATATTAGCATAAAAGGAATCACTGAGCACATTTTCTCAAGATGTCTGACTTCCTAGAAGTCAGACTGTGTTTTTTGAGTACATTCACTGGGAACCTCACTGAGTTTATAAAATAGAATAGAAGAAATAGAAGACACTGTTCCGTCTAGCTAAGTCACCTACTGCTTGCTCAATCTTATTTATGTGGCCTTCATTAAGTAAAAAAGTAAGGAACTGATAGGCATATATAATAAAAACTTTTTGACTTGAAGTCATCAATCAGACCAAAATTAATTATTTAGTTCATCGCCAAAGAACTATTCCATCCTCTGGTATATGTACACATATGTACAAAAACCTGCTGGGTGAATTGCATGTATATATGCGCACACACATACACATACATACATATGTGTTGATTATATATATATATTGATTATATATATATATACACACACATACACACACATATATACATACATACACATTTATGTATGTATACATAGATACATACTTGAATATACATATGTATTCAAGTTTATTTATACATATATCAAGTATATATGTATTCAACTTTTATTAATACCACATTTTAGCCGTGATTTTAACATTTTAACCACTTGTTTTTCTTTTCTATCAATTACAATGGATATATATGATAATAATTTTGAGCCCATCATCATTAGACATATGTTTTAAATCAGTAAGAGAACTTCATTGTTCCATATTTATCTAATGGATATTAAATTCTATGTATGGAAAAACAAACATAAAATCATGAAAATATTTGACCATACAGGATATATTATTCACAATACTTAATGGAATTAACCACTCTATATAAAAACATATCTGATAATAATGAACAAATAAAACCACAATAAATACCTAATCCTTTCAAACTTAGACTGCATCACATGGTCACAAGCAACAAGAGCTTTCAAGAAACTGCAACCCCATCTATTGCTCAAAATAAGGTGCAAGAAACTGACCAGGTAGTAATCAGTGTGGGAGCTCTCTCAGTTCTCAGAGAACTTTAAAAGTTTCTGTGAAGAAGTCCAATGAGCTTACAGAAAGGATAGAGAAACGTTTCAGTACTGTACCAGATAAACGTCACAAAGATACAGGCAATTTAAAAAATTCAAGCTGAAACCCTTGAGCTGAAAAATATACTCAGCAAACTTAAAAATCTTACAAAAGGTATCAATAGAAGGATAAATCAAACAGAAGTAAGAACTCTTGTGCTTGAAGACAGACAGTTTTAAACAGTACAGTCAGAAGAGAAAAAAATGATAAGGAATGAAGAAAGTCTACAAGACCTTTTACAGTTAAAAAAAAATTATCCAGGTCATCAGGGTTTAAGAAGGATTTAAAAATGTCAAAGGGGTAGAAAGCTTATTCAAAGAAAAAAAATAGCAAAAAACTTTCCAAACCTGGAGGTGGGTACAAATACAAATATCCACATACAGGGAAGTCAAAGGTCGCCAGTCAAATTCAACTCACTGTCTACCTTAAGACATCTTATAAACAAGCTCCCATAGATGAAAGATAAAGGTAAGATTCTCAAAGCTGCCAAAGGGAAGCAGCAAGTAACATATAAGAGTGCCCCCAATTCAATTTGTGGCGCTTTTTAGCAGAAACTTTACTGGCAGAGATAAGAGTTGCATGAAATTTTCATAATATTGAAGGATCAAAATGGCCAGTCAGTGTGCAGCATGGGTGGCCCTGCTGGTATGTGAGATACCAGTGGCATAGCTTTTAGCATAACAGCACTACAGCCGCCACTGCACAACAGGATGACAGACGTGTGGGAATAAAGCTGTAATCATTATAGGAGACAGAATGCAGAAAATTAAAAATAAAATTATTGTTTTATTAGCCAGAAATCTCACTACTGGGTATATGTCCCAAAAAAGATGCAATCATTTTGTTTAAAAAGTATCTGCATGCTCACAATCATTGTAACATTATTAATCATAGCTAATAAATGGAAATAACCTGACTGTCCATCAGCTGATCAAGAGATTAAGAAACTGTGCTATATGTTCACAATGGAATATAAATTAGCTACAAAGAATTAAATTCTGTGATTTGCAAATATAAGAAATGGAGATCTTTATGTTAACTGAAATTAAACCAGGCCCAGAAGTGCAAATACTATATGATCTCCCTCATGTGTTATATGTAAAAAAGTTGATTTCATAGAAGTTGAAAATAGAGTGGTGGTTACCAGAAACTCTGGAGAGTAGGGGGAAAGATGATTGGGGAAAGGTTAATCAACAGGTGCTAAGTTGTAGTTATATAGATGTAAGATGTTCTGGGATACTACTTACAGCAGAGGAAGTGTAGATAATAATAATATACCATACATTTCAGAAAACTAAAAGAAAGGATTTAGAAAGTTTTAACCACAAGTAAATGGTAACTGTATGGGGAAACATATAAACTTACCTCTATTTCAGCATGGCATAATATGTATGTATATTGAAAAGTCACATGATACTTTATTAATATGTACAATTTTATGTTTTTATAGATAAGTTAAATTAATTTAAGAAATAAAATGTGTAATATAATCTTGCTAAATATAGTTGTATCACTTTCTCATGTTTACCTTTGAAATGATTATAAATAGACATGAAACTATACTTAAGTTTTCTCCATTGGATACCTACATTACTTTAAGACAGTATCAAAAACAGAAAACTGCCATTGGCTTACAATCCATATGTAGTTTTATGATGTTTATTCCATATATTCATATTACCACAACAACAATCAAGACAGACCTATCCAGTCATGACATAGATCTCCCTTGTGTTATGTCCATAAAAGTCACATCTATCTCCACTGTCCCCATCCCTGGGTACAACTAAATCTCTTTTTCATCTCTGTTATTTTGATACCTAGAAAATGCTGTATGAATTGTGTAGTCCAAACTTTTGAAATTTTTTTTTTCATTCAATCTCATATCCTTCTTTTTTTGTGCCAGTTCTTGTATTTTAAACTGATATGTAGTTTAGAAAATGCTTCATTGAAAAAATTACAAAGATTGGACAAGAAGCAAAGAGATTTCAGGTGGTAGACTAAGCTTAGAGGTGAGAAGTAAACAAATACAAACATGGATTGATGATAAAAGGGGAACAATCCAATTAGTTAATATAAACTAAAAATTCATTTTGTTGATTTTATAAAAAAATTATTAAGACAACTTAATGCTGGGCAGCATCTCAACAAGGTAGACAGATGAATAATCCATGTTACTATGAATGCTATGCATACAAACATACATAAAATTAAATAGTGGCATAATTTAAGAACTATTACATTTTATCAAGCTTTTTCTTATTGTAACTTTTAAGCACAGAGAGTTGAGAATGTAAAAACAAGTTTGCCACACAATCAAATCTGGCATGCAAGATTTGTTTTCTGATAACTTTACTTCAGGACGATGGTGCCAAGAATAATTATTAGTTAGTACTGCTGTCCTGTCAGACTAATCAGAGGAATGTGTCACTTTCCCCCTTTCCCGTTTACTTCATGCCTAAAGCAGGCTGCTAGCTTGACTTTGGCATTTTTAAGGCTATCTTGTTAGGTTTGATATTCCAATAGGAGTGAGCCCTGTCATTCAGACACTCAGCCACATAATGTCATGGTAGGAAAATTGACATGTGTCACTAAAATCATTATAAATTGTTCACCCAAAATAAGACTCCCTCATTGTTGGCTTCTTATAAACCTCATAGTGTGAAATAGCTTTGAAGCAGTCATAATTAAAATCCTCATATTTTAATACTATGGTAATTTAGTCACTGTTACTTTTCAGAGGCAAGTATTTTCATGCTTATTAACAGAAAAAGTTAAATTTTAAACTGCTGAAGACATTAGCAGGAAATGTGATTTCTTTTCAAAGTTTTCTGTAATTAAAGTTCTTATGTTCTAGTAGTGTTGAGATACCAGAATAGATGTAATATAAATGTAAAATAAGATGCTACATCAAATAGATATATTACTGTAATTCTTCATGTTTCAAAAGCAAGGGTTAGGTTTGATAATGATATTTATCTGCATTTTGGAATATGATATAGGTTTAAAAACTAATACAAAGTATATGAGTGTGCTTAGTTTATTATAAGGATGTCTTCTGTATATTCGATGGTTTTATACCTCAATTAAATTCATTTTCTCTTCAACAAAGCTGCACTAGTGTTTACTGTTAATTGTTCTCTTACATTTTTTAAAAATCAAACTACAATTTACCTTTGTATTCCTTATCAAACTGTTTAAATTTAAATGTCAAAAATTTGAAACATATTTAATGAGGATTTTGATTGAAGTTTAAATGATTCTATTAGCTGGGTGTGGTGGCAAACAGATGTAATCCCAGAGACACAGGAGGCAGAAGCAGGAGAAACACAAGTTTGAGGCTGGAGGCAGCTTGCATAACATAGAGGCTGTCTCAAGATAAAAAATAAAAAGAGGCTTGGATTCAGCTCAGTGGTAGAGCACTTGCAAAGTATAGGTGAGTCCCTGGGTTCAGCCCTCCAGTAGGGAAAACTAACTAACTTAACTAACTGATTAAATAAATAATATTATTATAAATGATCTCTTATAACATTATTGCATTAACTAGTTTTTAACTTGTATTTGTGATTAATGAACAGATCTCCTAAACAAAAATATTTTTGTGTATCCATACAGCTGCAACAATGAGCTTAAACATAAAAAAGATTGTCTGCATGTCATGGTGCTGGGGAGTGTTTCATTCTGTTGTCCAGGGTGGTTATGAGTTGGACCCAACTAGTAGGCACATCACAATAAAAAATATTGTTTATGTCTTGAGAGAAGGTTTGGTCTTACTATTTAGCCCAGAATCGCCTACAACTCTTAATCCTCCTCCCTCAGCCTCCTGATTGCTTGGATTGCAGGCATGTACACGCACACCCACACTCAGCTACAGGTATATTAATTAATATACAGTTGTTCACATTTTTCTCTATGATTTGACATAACTTCATAATTCCATAATGAAATGTATAGGTCTGATTTATAATATGTAATCAGATTAGTCCTCAAAAATTATCACTTCTTTGAACTACAAGAACATAGCTTGTGCAATATTTGTTGTTGTTGTTAGGTGCCCTCCAGCCGGTATCCAACTCATAGCGACCCTCTGTACAACAGGGGAAACACTATTGTCAGTGCTTCTCTGCTATTCATAGGGTTTTCAATGGCAGATTGATTTTTGGGAGGGGGTTGCCAGGTCCTTCTCCCAGGTCTGCAGCTTCTGGTGTTCCCAGGCAGTCTCCCATCCAGGTACTAACCAGGCCCGACCCTGCTTTGCTTCCGAGATCTGACAGGATCGGACGCCACAGGGCTACCGCTGCAGGCCATGTAATATTTAGTTGATACTGATTAATCCAAAACAGGCATGCATTGTTTAATGATGACAATACATTTGGAGAAATGCAGAGTTGACTTGTTGTGAGAACATTAGATCATGTACTTACACAAACTAAGCGATATAATCTTATGAGACCACCATCATATATTTAATCTATTGACTAAAACATTATTATGTAGGACATGACTGTCCTAATATGTCCCTATGTTGCTTCATATGCATTATGTGTATTAAAACTTGTAATTCAAGAAGAAACAGTAAGCTAAAGGATACTAAATATTTTTATCAAATTTTTTCAAGTAAGAAAATGGAGGCAGAGAAAAGTTCTGTAACTTTCTACAGGTCAGTTAAACTGAAATTCCAAAGCCAATCCTCCCATGTAAATCTTTTTCCAAATCTTTCTGTGTTCCAATTTTTAAATATTAAATCCATAATCATTAACTATAGTTACATTTTAACAGCATTACAATGATTTGAAGCAACAATATGCGTAGACTGAAAAAGGAATATTTTCATTTTGGCCTTTCAAAATCACAATTGTTGGTCATCTATATGTGTCCTGCTGAGCACTAGACAGTGTGGAATCTTATTGGATACGCTATTCTGACTTAGAGTTCTACAGTGGTTTTTATGCAGTGCATGAAATAAATAATGCTACGTTTAATTTGTCTAAAGTTTTTCTTTTAACAGAAATTACAGAGTAGCATATATAACTAACTGAACACTGTAGGGCTTTTTACATTTTTGAGATAATCAAAGATTTGCTCAATATCTGTCAGACATTGCACAAAATACCACTTGTTGTTTTAGGTGCTGTCCAGTCAAAGGAGTTAATAGTTTTGATACATGATTATGTTTCATCCTTTTGATATCATTCTACTGAGTATGTCGAACATCAACCACTCAATGACAAAAATTGTCTTTAATTTTAATTGAATTGTCTCATCTTATTCACATTACAATTAAATTTATTTTTATTCTAAAAAATGTGGATTTAAACTTTTGCTCTTTCATTTAATAATCACTTGGCTTTCAACAATGCCCCGAACTTCAGTGACTCCCTATTACATAATTGACAAGGAGGAATAATTAGAGACTTAGTAGATTAAATGTACCTATGAATTTAAATTGTTAATCCTCAATAAAACACAAGGTAGGCACACAGCACATTTTACTTTTCTTTCATTGCTTTGTTTCCCTCTTTTCCTCCCTATCATCTGTATTGCAATTGTCTTAAAACTATGTATAATTTGCTAAAATTTCTCGGGAGATATACATTGTATGGGCTGGGATTTAGCTCAGTTGGTAGAGCACTGCGCTACAGTCTCTGAGGTCCCGAGTTCAATTCCCAGCACCACAAAAATGGAAGAAGGGCCTGGCAATCCACTCCCAAGGCAATCCTGAAACAGTCAGCCATTGAAAACCCTATGAGGGTCGCTATGGGTCGGATACTGACTTAACGGTACCTAACAACAACAACAACAACAACAACATACATTGTATACCACCTGACAAATTGATATATTCACCATACGGACATCATAGTATATGCAAATGTGCTCCTGGCTTTTATCCACAGAGCAGGCTTTCTTACTGCAGTGGTAGAAGAAAATATGAGAGAAGACTATACATCCACAGAGAGTAGAAATTGAAAGACCTAAAGATTGAATATACCATGGACTGTCAAAAGAACCAACATATCTGTCCTAGAAGAGATGCAACAAGAGTGCTCCTTGGAAGCAAGGATGGCTAGACAGTGTCTTATGGACTCTGGACATGTTGTCAGGAGAGATCAATCTCTGGAGAAGGACATGATGTTTGGGAGAGTGGCAGGTCAATGAAGAAAAGGAAAACCCTCCACTAGATGGATTGATACAGTATCTGCAACAATGGGCTTAAACATAAATAAGATCATGAATCACAGAATCAAGGAGTGTTTCATTGTGCTGTATATAGGATCTCTGTGAGCTGCACCCAACTCATTGGCACTTAGCAACAACAAAGATAGACTTTGATTCATTTCAGGACTATGTATCAACAGAGATTATAAATTACAATGTTTCAAAATGCCTGTGTTTAGATACCTCTAAAATTTTTATTTTAATTATTATTACCAAGTCTTATTTTGCCTGCAGCTGTACCACTGTGGCAACGGATATCCTTAGATCTCCAAAGCTAAGGAGGGTTTGACCTGGTTAGTTTTTGGATGGGAGACCACTTGGGGAAACCAGGTGCTATACACTTGGAAGAAAGATCTGACAACCCACTCCCCCCAAAACAATCAGCCATTGAAAACCCTATGAATAGGAGAGAAACACTAACAATACTGTTTCCCCTATTGTACGGGTCACTATGAGTTGGACACCGACTGGATGGCACCTAACAATAGCATTATTTTCAGTTTATTTACAAGGCTTATACACTAAATTTTACCTAGTGCTTTGGAAACAAAATTTAAATGAATATCTTGGTAAACATTCAATCTCTTCTGTGACAAAGATCCTTCTATTGTTGTAGGCCAAGATCTTGACTGCCTTTAAACCTGTATTGTACCAAAAGCCATTATCACCACTTTTATTGCCACAAGCTCAATTCTTCACTGATGTAGTAAATTCATTTGGCCCTTGTAATAGTCAGTGGTAGAACAAGAAATTATATTTGAAATGATAAGCTGCAAAATAAACCAAATTAATTTTATAAAATCGGTTTTGTATGACTTTCATATGGCACTTTTTGTGTTCTACCTATACCTTTTCCCTAGTTATTCTACATATCAGCTATAGAATACAGATTCTTTTACCTTGATTTATATGATTTATATAATATAATTAGAAAAAAACCTGAAACAAAAAGATCATATCTATTTAGAATTCTGATTAAATTATTTTTATATCTCTATATAATGTATTTAAACTTCATTTCTTAAAAATCAATGTTAAATTAATTTATGAATAAATACTTATTACAATTCAGTAAACTTAGAAAATCCAATTCACAATATATTTTTATTAATGCTATTATTTTTATTCTTATTTGATGTAATAGAAATGTAATACATGTCTTATAAATTATCAATGGGTGTTAGAAATAAGATGGAAAATCCGGATGTGGTGGTGCACACCTGTAATCCCAGTGACTTGGAAGGCAGAAACAGGAGGATGACAAGTTCAAGACCAGAGGCAGTCTGTGTAATTTAGTGAGACCCTGTCTCAAAACAGTAAATAAATGGGCTGGGAATGCAGTACAGTGATCCAGCACTTGCAAAGCATGAAACTGTGAGGCCCTGGGTTCAACCCCCAGTACCAGAAAAAACAAACAAACAAACAAACAAAAAAAGATGAAAGACTTGTTTAAAGAATAAAACTTTTTAAATGTTTATGGTAGTGGATAACAGACTACGTGCTGAACTTGAAGTATATCTATGTAAATATAATGTATTGTAATATCTTTTTGAACAGTAGTTTTTCTCTAGAAAATGCATTTGTATCTTACAAAATATTTTACAACATTGAGGTATTGATCTTGTCATACTACAATGATTAACAATTGGACTACATTAAGTCCAGAGCACAATATATTCTAAATAACCAAAGTAGAGTAACCAAAGAGATAACTAACCAAAGAGATACTCTGTTTAAGGATAAATCTTTTTTGAGTAATATGATTACCTTAATTCTTTTCTTTAATTTGTTCTTTGAAAATTGATCAGTTCTCATATGTATGGAACAATATTTCACTTCTACACATTTGTACTGTTATGAACTCTGATGCTTAGTGTTTATAGGGTTCTATCATTTGAGTGCCTGAAGCCATACCACCCTAGTGTCTGATGTGAGATCTCAGAAGCTAAGTAGGATCAGACCTGGTTTGTACTTGGATAGGAGATCACCTGGGAATACTGATGCTATTTCCTTGGGAGAATGACCTGGCACCCCACTCCCGAAACAATCAGCCATCAAAAACCCTGTGAACAACACAGAAGCACTGACATAGTTCTGGGCATAGTATGGTGAGGGTAGTGTTTCATTCTGTTCTACAAAATGTTGCTATGGGTTGGACATGACTCTATGGCACCTAACAACAAAAACAACGTATGAGTAGCAACTTCACACCTGGTATAAACTTACCTGTTATTTGAGATTTGAAGACGGAAGCCTCAAAGAAGAAAAATGGGTGGTCATTTGGTTATATAACATTTTGTTCATATATTGAGTCCATTGTGAGTTTGAATTACAGTCTCTTCATATTTGCACATAGAATAATACTGTGTGCAGTGCTGTGTTGTTCTGTAGAGTATGTTGCAATACATATGGAAGAATTAGTGTGTGCTAGTTTACAAAAAACATGTTTTCTTCTCTGTGCTAGCAAGAATATTTTTCAGAAACATTTAAAAATACAACAAAAGTGGTATGTTAAACTTGGTAAAGTAAAAATAAATCTACTATGATAGTATGTATACTTTATTTGAATAATGTGAGTACTTGAATTCATGTATTTTGAATTTAAAATATTAATGATAAAAATGTTTTAAGAGAATTTGGGTGGATAAAGACAATGCCAGCACCCAAGTTTCCATTTTTCATAGCTCTTGTAAAAGCAATACAGAGGAAAAAATAAAACTATGTAAAGATAATGTGTTTAGCATAACTTGAAGGCAGAGAATGACTGATATTTACAATAATTCAAATAAAGTAGACAAAAAGTACCAAATCACAGTATGGAATCTCTCACATTTCTACACAAAACTCACTCCATGGAAGGGCAAATAGCTAACAAAGACACCTATAGAAACATTGAAGAGTGGAAAAGAAAAAGTATACTCTGTCTTAAGAATGATCTAAAGCCATGATCACAAGCATCAGATCTATTAAAGTTTACCTCTAAAATATTACTTTAATCCATTGCTCAATGCCTAGACAATAAATTTTCTCTAAGCAAGGACCAAAAGAAAATATAACTTGAAGTAACAGTCATTGAAACTCACAGGGAAATAAAATAGTCAAAATAGGAAAGACACATGATCTTTGACAGACAGAAGATGAAAGAAAATGTTTTGAACATCACAAGAAGACTAAAACTTTCAAGAGCGCGCTATCATTGCTTCTATCACAATATAAACAAAAACAACAATAAAAAAACAGAAGAAATATTTAATATCTGACTTTAGTAAGCTCAGAAATGACGATGTCCATACAAAAAAACCTGTAAACATACAATAACATGAACATGAAACATACTAATATGAACAAGGAAGAATTTAATAAGGCTGTTGGGAAAATCAGAAAAAAACCCTAATATATATTAATCAAGTGAATTATACTCAAAAAACAGGCATAAACCATAAGAAAATATGAAATACTCACTCCAAGTGGATTTAATTATGCTTAAGCAACCAATTGAGGCTGGGATCTAGCTCAGTTGGTAGAGCGCTGCACTGCAGTCTCTGAGGTCCCGAGTCCAATTTCCAGCACCGCAAAAATGGGAGAAGGACCTGGCAATCCATTCCCAAGGCAATCCTGAAACAGTCAGCCACTGAAAACCCTATGAGGGTCGCCATGAGTCGGATACCAACTTGATGGCACTTAACAACAACAACAGCAAGCAACCAATTAAAAATGAACAAGTTAACTTAAATCAGAAATTTTAGGAACTAAGAGCAGTAATAAGGAATGTCTATATACTGCTGTACCACTGTAGCATCTGATTCCCTCAGATCTCAGAAGCTAAGCAGGGTCTGGTCTGGTTAGTATTTGGATAGGAGACCACCTGGGAATGCCAGGTACCGTAGGCATGGGACACAGATCTAGCAACCTACTCGTAAAAAACAATCAGCCACTGAAAACTCTATGAATAGCAGAAAGGCACTAACAATGTTGTTTCACTTGTATGTATGGTCACTATGACTCAGACACCCACTAGGGCACCTAAAACAATCTATATATTACAACATGCTAGTGGCTACCCTGAGTAGGGAACCAGAACAATCAACTTCAAGATACATCATCCTAAAAAATATTTCCATTAAAAAAGTAAAAGTTTTCATAGTGCATGCAGAGTGATCAAACAATTAAGAAAGACTAAAATAATAGTCACAAAACTTTTCCAAGTACAAAAAAAACAAGGAACATGTAAATGGAGCAATGATTTTTCGAAACCCCACAACAATATGAATCAAATAGTTATATTCATTTCAACCATCCTTCAAGCACCAAGACAATAGCCAAACTACTTTATATATATTCAAGTGTAGGGAACTCTGCATCCATGATAACATTTTGAGTCATCTATTTGCTATTGCAACTAAGAAAGTAGCCTCAAAGAAAATGACAGAAGACATAATTCTAGGAGCTAATAAATATATTTTGAATATAATGCTGTACTTAGTATTAATCATCATGTGTAAGGGTGTTTATATTTACTATAATTATTCAAAGTGGATGAGACTGTATGGGAAAGCAAATGAATTCCACAGATATACATTCCTGGTGTTTTATGTGAAATTTTTGGAATATATCCAAATCTAAATAAAATTGTATTTCCAAGGCTTTTGTAAGTGAATATTTTTCTGTTCATTGACTTAGGGTACTCAGAAAACTAATTGAAATTTTATAAGAAATATGGGAGAAAGTTTGGAAAAATGAGATGGAGGTACTAAGCTGAGTTAAAGTTCCAGAGATACTCATCTGCTCACAACATAAGTATTCATCCATATTTTATGGAATTTATTTTATAGGTGTGTAGGGTTTTTTTATCCTTTGATAAATGAAGATAATATAGGCTTAAATTTTTATACTAAAAAGTACAGCTAGAATGTTTTCCATTGTCTTCTTCAAATGTAAGACTAACAGGATAACCAAAAAATATCTAACTTTTCAAGTAAAATACTTTGTGATTATTTCTTGCTAGCCTTTGGGCCAATCTTAGCAGGTTGAATTTCATAATGTTGTTCTTTACCCATGTCATGCTTCATGCGAATAAACCCAGAAAGAAAAGGAGCAGAAAATTGCTAGTATGACTGATTACTGTGTATTTGGGTAACCACACAATCCATTCACACATAGGAACTTCATCTCCCACAATATACATGACAACCATTGTTTCTTGTAGAACAATATTAGAAATTTTTTTTTGGTTATTCTTTAGCAATAGGACTTTATTGTTGATATCCAAATAATGTACTCAATATTAACCAATCATTAATATATGAAGGTTGTTTATGTTGTTATGTGCTGTTGAGTCGGTTTCCAACTCATAACCACCCTATGTACAACAGGTAAAAGACTATTATCAGTGCTTCTATGCTATTCATAGGGTTTTCAATGGCTGATTGTTTTTTGGGGAGTGGGTTGTCAGGTCCTTCTCCCCAGCCTCCAGCACCAAGTGGTTGCAGGTGTCTCACATCCAAGTACTAGCCAGACCCAACCCTGCTTAGCTTTTGAGATCTGACAGGATCAGATGCCACTGTGGTATAGCCACAGGCCTAATGTATGAAGATATCACGTAGAATTCTGGATCCTAAAACAAACATTTCAAAACCTTTGTTTGCAATTAGATAAGAGGGATAAAATGAAGTAATATCAGTCACTGGATTTAGACCTCATCCTCTTACAAATACGCTCAGTAATAGTACTTAAACAATTATATATTATAACTGAAATAACAAATGAATGGGGAAATGCAAATAATAAAGTAAGATCAAATTTCTAAAAGAATCTAGCTTTAGAATGTTACATGGTAATTTACAGTTATTTTCTTTGTTACTGAGTATTAGCATTATTTGGTATAAAATATTTTGTAATGTAGACATTTTATCATAAAAGCTTGCACAAACATGTCTGAGGAATATTACTTTATGAAGAAATGGCAAACACAACATTTCGTCTTTAGTGGAACCTGAGAATATATGAATTAATTTACTTCATAATAATATATTCTTATAAATTCATTATTAACAAAGTTTAAAGTAGGTTCCAACCATTCTTATATATAACTTATGTTGAAGAAAATAGTTTAAAATGTTCTTTATTTTTTCTCTGTCTCATATGTACTACAACGTCTCAGTACTATCCTCAAACTCACAGCAAAAATACACCCCTATTCTATTGCAACCTATGTGCAAAAGGCACTATTGAGATTTGTGTACAATGTACCAGAATGAAAAAAGCTAAGACACATATTTCCAACTTTTCAACTGTACATCCTTCACTTAATCATTATATATACTTAATCATTATACATATCCAAAGAGGAAAATATCCTCTTTGGATATTTAGAACACAAGAATATTTGCCTTTGATGTGACATGATCACTTTGATGAAATAAGTGTACATTTTAATAAAACTGTAGCAAAATTAAAAATGAAGAAGCGAGATGAATGAGCATGCCTCTTATGATGAGGCACACACAGTGTCTTATACTCTTATCCTTGTTCTTTAGAAATTATGGTATGCTTTCAGGGTTCTACAACATAGAAAACTTAATTCTCTGTTATGGGGTTACACATCTTATTGAAAAACACACAGAACAATCAGAAAATCATTGTTAACATTGATGTTTATGGTATCAGATATTTTCACTAGTTTTTGGTTATAATTACACAATATAAACCATAAAATAAGTATAAAATTTTGTTATGTAGAGAGATGTACTACCTCTTGCCACCTACGTTTTCCCTGGCATGTGTCAATATTCTGATGATAAAAATATTTTTATCAGACTTTGTTGTATAACATGAATGACAGAGAGGATTTAGTAAGTAAAATATACTTGCATAGTGTTTTGTTACTTCAGAACACTTGGTGAATATTGCTAAAGCAACTACACTAATAAATTATTCCAAAACATTGACACATTTTAAAGTAGAATTTTAGGCATTTGTGCTCTAGAATATTCCTATCAGTTGGTAGACTTTAGAATTTGAAAGTCTGGAAATAGTTCGAAATGGATTTTCTATAACTACCAACTGTCAATGTGATTTCATTAATAAAAGAAGATACCACCAAGAAAAAGTTTGGAAAACAGGATCATAAGTGACAGACCTTAAATCAAACCACTTTATATTTATGATGGAAATAAAATAATGTCTTTATTTTTCTAATTTTCCATCCATTTTGAATATTGTTTTTCATAAGACAGAGAATCTATTGAACAGACTTTCTGAGCTACTCATTTAGACCAAATTAAATGTGCTTCCCCAATTTGCATTCATTCAATATCCCAAATTGGAATCTTTGTTAATGAAAACTATTTTAGTTCACTAGGGCACCTAGCATGAAAATATTCTCAATAATGAGTGTGTGGACATTTATGATAACATAATGTTTTAAACTTGTGCCTGAAGAAATTATTTTATCCAGCATGTAAATTAATTTCGGCAGACTGAAATTTCACACTGTCTTGCAAAGTCAGTTTTTTATTATTTCTCTTCCTGTCCTAGAATGTAACTGAGTTTCAAGATATGTGACAAGAAAATATCCTCTTGGCAGAGATCAATATGAAATAAACATAATGTGGGACTCATAGGTTAAGAGAAAGAGGAATTCAATAATGAAGCTGAAAAATCAGAAAATGGAAAAATAGAAATGATTTGAATTTTCTTAAAGACATAAAACTCTGCATTACTTCAATTGTTGGAGGAAATGAAAATAAATATAGAACTTGCTACTGCATATAAGTTAAAAGGGCTGGGGTTTAGCTCAGTTGGTAGACTGCTATTCTGCATTGTCTGAGGCAAGGGTTGGATCCCTAGTACTGCAAAAATGGGAGAAGGACTTGGCAGGCCACTCCTGAAACGATCCATTCAACACTCTATGAATACCAGAGAAGCACTGGCAGAAGTGCTGGGCATGGCACAGTGTCGAAAAGAGTTTAGTTCTGCTGGACATATATGAGTGGGATCAAACGATGTCGTCTAACAACAACAGCATAAGTTAATAATTTATAAAATTATCTTACAACAATAAATTAAAGGATATTATTTCTATAGTGCTTTCAGTTTTTCTTCCAATACATCATATTACATTGAAGTACCATATTTTAAGAAATAAAGTATGCTACGAGTCCATGAACTGAGTGGTTTCTGACTGGTGATTTTATTACAATCAAGGACATTGGCACCTGCCTGTGCAGTGCTGACCCCACCTCAGCAGCAAGTCCTTATTTTCTCATTTTTGTGTTGGTTTTACTAATAAACAGTGTATTTTAATTTTAGCAAGACATTTGTTAAATACTTTTCATTCAACATCATCTGCTAATTTTTTCCAAAGTCCTCTAAATTAGCTTCAAAAGTGATGACTGCAGATTACTAAAGGGCAATTGATTGTGTTTGCCTTGCCAGAATAATTGTTTTTATTATGGGTACTTAAGAAACTGAGAGCAAAATCAAA